>JAHPZR010028184.1:0-2500 GCA_019787425.1 Platygyra sinensis
ATCTAATGTTTTAGTATCATCCAACTAGTTGGACAGAAAAGGGAATAATAAAGCTAGCAAATGCAAGTTGAAGAAATATTTGGGAATACAACGAAAGAAAAACCGGCAAATTTTGCTACTCGCTGACTATTACTAATAGTCCTCAAGTAGCGTAGGCAATTAAGATGTAATGAACACTTACCGAGTGATCCACCTGTATTTCCTGAGCCTGCAATGCAATGATTCCAGCATGCTCTACTGCAGCATCTGGAGGCTCTGCTCCTTCAAATATAGGTCAGATAAATTTATTAGTTCAGGCAAGGAAAACAAATTATGTTAATAATAATGGGTGCTGAAGCATGAAGCCCTAAATGGTAAATACTGTATGCTGGACTCTAGATCAAGTGCTTCGAGTTTGAGTCCTGGTCAGGATCATTGGGTTTTTCTCTTGGGCAAGACACTTCCCTCTCACAGCTCTCACAATACCTCATTCCTACCAGGTGTATAATATTATTATTGGTTGCCAGTGAATTTATGTGGGGGAGTGACCCCAGCATCCACTCCAGACAGAAGTAGAATTACCTCCAGTTACTTAATGCTATAGAAACCAGGATAAGCTCTAGCTGTATTGGCCACTGGCCTGATGTACACTTTGCCTTGTGTACAGTTATTGGGGTGGGACATATGGCAGCCCCCTACATCATAATTCAGCAAGCTGAAGAAAAAATTATCAAACACATGAACATAGAGGAAAGGGAAAGCCCAACCCAATTTTTGGTGTTGAGGGTTTTAACATGCAAATCTCAAATGTGGAATGGGTAAGCTGAACCTGTAGAATAAAGTCATTATGGCAATTATGGTTAAACTTTCCTAACCAGGGACACAGGCAAACTCCACGCAAATAATTTATGTGTATGAGATGATTATCTACATGTATATAGAGGATTAAGTTGTCTTAAAACAATAATCACATGCATTTTCTTTAAATTTATAATTAAGTCAAGGCAAAGGGGCCAGTTTCATGAGTTCGAATAAGTTTGTGAGCTCAGTGGAACAATTCCCCCTCCAAAGCAACTGCCTGCAAGATGTCCAGTGTCCCCAAAAACAGTGGTATTCTTATGAGTAAGCATTATTTTTAAGAAACAAGTTGTGGGTGAAGCTTGATAGATTTCTTTCATGCTCAGAGCTCTGTTGTCTGGTTTGCTAGTACTGTACAATATTTTCTGTTACCTTGAAATCCTTGCCTCCATGGTCTCTGACCCAAAAAGTCCAAGTTTCCAGCATTTTCCAGAGGATTCATGGACAGTGGAGTGGTTGTCTGAAGATTATAGACAAAAAAACAGAACTGTGATAATTCAAACTGGCTTGTACAACAAATCAACTAGATACCCTTTCTTATTCATATTTTGCTATATGATTTATTTAATTCCAGTGTGAGAAGTTCAGTTTAGACCTTTCAATTTAAATGTAATGCTAATTGAAAGTCACTGAGAGTTTGTTATTAATCAAGTAAACTAGTAATAACCAAAGGTTAGCAAATGCAGGCGAGGATTTTTTTTGTCCATTTGGGGAATAAAAGATTTGGGGGCTTAAAGGGAAAGGTCGGGTGATTTTGTTTGTCCATGAGCACCCCCCCCCCCCCCCCAGGTTTTACTCGCTCTTTCCTCCATTTAGACAGTAACAATAGAGTGATTTGACAAAATCTGTGAAACAGTAACATCAGAGCATTCCGCAAGACACTAATCCCATTGCTTGCTTTCCTTAGATTTAGTAATATGCTGTAATTGTCGCTGTTTCACGGCGTAAATAAAAGCACTCTAGGTTATAAAGTATGTGTATTGATCGAGTCAAAATGATTGATTTAACACAACATAGAAAAATATCGAAGACAACGATTTCAGACCATGCGCTTGTTAAGTCAAGGACGAACAGCTTTCGCTCCACACTTCTATGAAATTAAAGAACGCGATCTCACACTATGCGCTTGTCAGCTCAAGGGCAAACAATTCTGACGCTCTGCGATTGAAGTTAAGGACGAACAGTTGCCACTCTTGATTGAGACGGAATACAGCCGGGAAATGGCATACAACGCGAATACATGAACAGAAAAGTTGAATCCAAGTTGACACACTCGATTTGGATTAGTTGGCGCAGCTGCTATGCATGACCTTCACATGATCCAAGGTCCAAATGAGAAAATAGCATTCTTTGCATTCCATGCATTCGTGGTGGAAGACTCAAGATTTCAGCAAAATGGAGTCAGGGCCAAACTATACAACTGCGGTGCATGCATTTGTAAAAGCAACGTTGAGATTAGGATGCGGGCTCCTTTTGTCGCCTGCAAAAAGGAATACCAAAAAAAAAAAAACACAAATACAGTATTTAACAGTACATAAACTTCTATAATTCCTATTTTAAGACATGAAGCTGTAAAAACTATGTTCTGATTAGATGGTACAATTCACATGATGTAAATAAATCCAACACTACTTACATGGCACAAACCCTGACATAGCTGTCT
>JAHPZR010028184.1:7500-12660 GCA_019787425.1 Platygyra sinensis
ATTCCCATTTATTTTTCTTTTATTTTATTTACTTTCTTTCCTCAACTTGGTTTGCATGTGTTTGTATGGGCTCGTAAAGCTTTAAATAAATGCTACACTGGCATTAGTCAGAATGAGATCAAAGTTTGCAACCTCCATAAATAAGAAACACACCCTGTGAGAGTTGACACCTATAAATGCATGTATAATGATGTCATCCTGAGTTGAGATTGTAGGCAACATAGTTTGTAAACATTATTTAACCCTTTCCTTCCCGAGACCCACTTATAGATTTTACTCTGCCTAACGTCAAACCATTAATTTTACTCATCAAAGGGAGACCCCTTGGGCAGTAAAGGATTATAAAACTATCTCCTTTAACCCTTTCCTGCCCGAGACCCACTTATAGATTTTACTCTGTCTAACACCATACGATTTTACTCGTCAAAGAGAGACCACTTGGGCAGTAAGGGGTTAAAAGTCTGTAAGAGTGCAGAAATTAGTGTGCCTGTGGACTTACTTTATGGCAGAATGGGGGTCCTGTCGAAGCTCATTAAAGAAGGCAACCTTAAACTGGTGTCGTACCAATAGCAGCTAAAACACAGTCACAAGAAAAATCCTCAGTTCCTATCTCTACTGAATATATTATTTATTGATGATTAATTCAATTGGTATGACTAGAAAACGCCTGTTAAGGAACAGTTGTTTAGAAGGGCAGTGTTAATACTGTATATCTGTCAAGAAGTCACGTAAAACTGATAGACCACTCATGAGGTTTGACCCTACCCTTAATATAGCTAAATTTTCATGGCCTGTTAGCAACCATTAATTAGCATCTGGAAGGTGGATATCGCTTATTATCCAAAAAATTGAAACTGTCAGTTTATGAAATATTAACAATAGAAAGATGTGCATGACTGGTTAGAGTGGCAGTATAAACAGGGTAAAGTTGAGAAGGATTATACATGTTGGGATTTCAGAATGTAGCCATTGGGGCTGTATTAACAGGGGTTTCTAATAAGAAAATGCATGGGTCACAGGGACAAGTTAACATGGCCATAATAACAAGGTGACAGTATTAGGGAGATGACCATAAGGTGAGAATCTACTGCACTTCTATAGCTTGATAGAAACACAGCACCAGTACAAACTGCAACTTAAAGAAGACACAAGAAAAGAAAAACAATATTTGGTAATCAAAATAATCAAGTGATTTCCCATTCTTTTTCTTCCAGTGTTTTCATAAAGAAATTGGAAAACATTTTTCTCCATGTTTCTTATTTAATTAGCTGATTAATAAAATAAATAATTTTCCCCTTGGCCTCCTCGATCCTGCCTTATTTATGTGAGAAGCAATTCTGACTATAAGTTGCAAAATAGTAACAAATTGTGGTAATTTCAAATATTGGCCAGTTAATATTCTAACCTGATGAGTTCCCTTGTTAAGAAATTCCTGAAAAAAAAGAAACAAAATATGTTACTAGAAATATCAATAACTTATGGCCCCCCTTGAAGTCTCTTAAAGTCCAACCCTATGTCCTCGCCGTGGTAGGTGGAAACAGGTTATGCTGGCTAACAGGGCTCTGGCAAATTGTGCGTGGGGCTAGCAACCCCATCACAGCAAACAATTGCTGTGGAAAGTGATGATCAGAGAAATACACAACCACAGGACGAGGGAGATGGTTACCAGCCTGGAGCTGGACGAATGACTGCACAGTGCACAATCAGACCACTCCTGAGCCCAAAGACAAAGTACCATATTAGCACTTGGAATAAGAAGGAAAAGAGGCCATCCACAAGAAACTTGGACAAGGATGATCGAGGCAGAAATGAAAACAGCAGGGAAGGCATGAAAAGAACTTGAGAAGGCAGCAATGGACAGGGAGCAATGGAAATCCATACATCCCAGCCATTTTCAAAAAAATGTTATAGGAAAAATAGGAGCAAATTAACAAGAATATAGGAGATTTATAGGATTTTATGACAAAATATAGGAGTTTTATGGGAGGATTTTCAGGCACTCATGCAAGAAATTCAGCCAGGTTGAAACACAATTTAATGAGTCTTGTATCATTTCCAAGACTGTATTTCCATGTATTTCAAAATCTGACACTAGTTTGAAATGTGTTCATTGATAAGATGATTTAAAAACAAAAGGAAACAGTATTGTCAACAGTCACATGATCACCCCTTACAACCTTCAAAAAAAGTCAACCACTATGAGAAGTTTAACATGCTATGATATATATCATGAGGGTGACACATTTTGAATGAGAAACATATAACACTTTCATTACATCTATGACCTTATCTCATCTCAACACAGACAATATGTTTTAAACGACGACACCGATACGACTGCTTTAACAGCTGTTAACTGTAAGAGGGCAGGCTTCCAACTTGAGGAGTACCTAAAACTTTAGAACAAGCTCATGAAAAGTGGATAAAGATAAACAGTCATGTAAAGTCAACTTCAGTGGTGAACTTTGAGTATGCATAAAACCGCAGAAGTGTCTAGTAAATTTCTGAGTCACAGTTTCAATTCATGATTTCTTGGATTTTGGATCACTGGGCTGTGATTGAAAGGTGTTTATTATGCTTTGCTTTGTTTTAGAAACAGATCTTCATTGCTCCCTTGTCTACTTCATGTCTGTGTTGGCGGTACTGATCTTCTTTTGAGCAGCTTCAATCATGGCTTGAACAGTAGATATCTCTTTTAAATCCTGATTCTTCAAGGCAGCTTTTCAGTTTTGCATCGATCATCCTTGTCCAAGTTTCTTGTGGATGGCCTCTTTTCCTTCTTATTCCAAGTGCTAATATGGTACTTTGTCTTTGGGCTCAGGAGTGGTCTGATTGTGCACTGTGCAGTCATTCGTCCAGCTCCAGGCTGGTAACCATCTCCCTCGTCCTGTGGTTGTGTATTTCTCTGATCATCACTTTCCACAGCAATTGTTTGCTGTGATGGGGTTGCTAGCCCCACGCACAATTTGCCAGAGCCCTGTTAGCCAGCATAACCTGTTTCCACCTACCACGGCGAGGACATAGGGTTGACTTTAAGAGACTTCAAGGGGGGCCATAAGTTATTGATATTTCTAGTAACATATTTTGTTTCTTTTTTTTCAGGAATTTCTTAACAAGGGAACTCATCAGGTTAGAATATTAACTGGCCAATATTTGAAATTACCACAATTTGTTACTATTTTGCAACTTATAGTCAGAATTGCTTCTCACATAAATAAGGCAGGATCGAGGAGGCCAAGGGGAAAATTATTTTATTTTATTAATCAGCTAATTAAATAAGAAACATGGAGAAAAATGTTTTCCAATTTCTTTATGAAAACACTGGAAGAAAAAGAATGGGAAATCACTTGATTATTTTGATTACCAAATATTGTTTTTCTTTTCTTGTGTCTTCTTTAAGTTGCAGTTTGTACTGGTGCTGTGTTTCTATCAAGCTATAGAAGTGCAGTAGATTCTCACCTTATGGTCATCTCCCTAATACTGTCACCTTGTTATTATGGCCATGTTAACTTGTCCCTGTGACCCATGCATTTTCTTATTAGAAACCCCTGTTAATACAGCCCCAATGGCTACATTCTGAAATCCCAACATGTATAATCCTTCTCAACTTTACCCTGTTTATACCTGCCACTCTAACCAGTCATGCACATCTTTCTATTGTTAATATTTCATAAACTGACAGTTTCAATTTTTTGGATAATAAGCGATATCCACCTTCCAGATGCTAATTAATGGTTGCTAACAGGGCCATGAAAATTTAGCTATATTAAGGGTAGGGTCAAACCTCATGAGTGGTCTATCAGTTTACGTGACTTCTTGACAGATATACAGTATTAACACTGCCCTTCTAAACAACTGTTCCTTAATAGGCTTTTTCTAGTCATACCAATTGAATTAATTATCAGTAAATTATATATTCAGTGAAGATAGGAACTGAGGATTTTTCTTGTGGCTGTGTTTTAGCTGCTATTGGTACGACACCAGTTTAAGGTTGCCTTCTTCAATGAGCTTCGACAGGACCCCCATTCTGCCATAAAGTAAGTCCACAGGCACACTAATTTCTGCACTCACAGCTCACAGGGTGTCTTTATTATGTATGGGGGTTGTAAACTTTGATCCCATTCCGACTCATGCCAGTGTAGCTTTTATTTAAGAGTTTTCTGAGCCCATACAAACACACTTTCAAAAAATGTTAAATGCAAACCAGTTGAGGAAAGTAAAGTTAACGTAAATGACAGAGCATCCTTCAAAATCTCTGATTTTTTTGTACATGAATAAGGAAAAATGATAATATGACAGCATGTTTAGACATCCAAGAACTTCTTTGAAAATCTTGGAGCATCTTTGGTGTGCATAAAGTCATTTTGACAGTAAACTTTAATGTCACATACTCTCAGGAACAAAAAAAACTGCCATGTCTTTGACCTGGAAAAACTTGGATGGTTTACATCAAGATGATAGTCAGGTGTATGTAATGCTGAACATAAAAATTTGTTTCTTCAGGCACTACAGGCAAGCCTACAGTCTCCTAGGAGAGCTCAATCAAGTGACATCAATATGCTAGAAATTAAAGTTGTTGCAGGCTTTGTCAATTACAAGGTTTGTATTTCGAGAATTTAAACATTTAAGTACTATGCTTATCAGACAGGTGTCAATGATATCTCTGCTTTGATAATTGTATACTGTATTAAAATTAAAACAGAATGGTTGCTGTGTGGTTTTCAAATTGGCGAAAAGTTGTCTTTAATGTCGATTTGTAATTATATACAGTACTATTTATTTTGGGACTCTGTAAAGTGCGGATGCGGACGGCGGATGCGGACGGCGGACGGCGGATGGTGGACGGCGGACGGCGGACGTTGGAATACAAAATAAATAATAATAATAATAATATATATAAAAAACTATATAAATCATGATCACTATGATCATGTCAATAGCTGCTTTCTTTTCCCGCCTGAATATAATGGATGAGCTATTTCCTGAAAGGGCCTGCACCACCTGTCTGTTATGACGACGAATGGCAATGAAGATTCCGATGTGATTCACGACCGGTACAATGAGCAAAATCATACCCAGAACAACAAGCAGGACAAAAGATTGCCGGCTAGGCAAAATGAAAACAGTCAAACCAATACACATCAGCCAAGTTGTTCCAGA
>JAHPZR010028185.1:0-12349 GCA_019787425.1 Platygyra sinensis
AGTTTTGCATTTGCTTCTTTCAAGATGGAATCCCCAACTTCCATGTTATCTTGCTGAGCCCTCTCTTTCCTTCTGACTCTTTCTCTTTGCACTGTAAATCTATATTAATTTTTCTCTACTGAGTTGTAGTTTCTGTGCTTCCAGTTGTAGTGCTTCTTCTCGCTGTAGAGTAAGCTGCTTTCGAGTCTCTTCCTTCTCCTTCCGCTTGTTCTCTAGACACATAGCATAATGGGCATGTGCAGAACATCCCAAGCCTTCAGCAATTGTCAAAGTCTGTCCGACTTAATCTGTGGTACAAATATCCTCCACACCCAGGTGGCTCTGGAGGTAAGGGATGACAAAACCCATCAGAATTTGATCCATAAAGAAACTTAAGGACGTTCGCGCTAATTGTTTCTGCGCATCCTTACTGCGCACGCGAATCACATGCCACGTCATGCATTGAGCGCGCGCGCTAAGTACTAAAATGAACAAATGATAAGGTAAATTGCGATTGCTACAGCTTTGCTTAGATTTAACGATCTTGGACGTTCGGTGACCCCTACTTTTCTTTTCAGAAACAGATTTTATTCACAATTATCTCCACCTTGTCCAAAAATAAACAAAAAATCAATGTGGGAAGTTAGAAAAATTGCAAGATTTCTGTCCACGGAACAAGGAATCCTGCCATCTTGCGGCTACAAGGCGCGTGAAACTATAGACGCTAAATGCGAACTTGTTCTTTGAGGAACCTCACCAGTTAACTAAATTCGCTTAATAGGTCCAATTAAACCATATTTGGTAGAGAACATTTCTCTTCAAAGCTCTAATTGCAATATTTTGGGACTTGCAGCCACCGGTGCCTTCTTCGCTAACGAAACCCGATTTACATAGATTTAGGTGTTCTTCTGGGCATGTTCTATCCAAAACGAAGTCGGTGACCCCCCATTTTTTTTGCAGTTCTGACATCAGTAACTCATCATCTTTCCATGGTAAAATTTTCAGAAAAAAATCAATGTTAGAAAATTTTCGCGCGAACGTCCTTAAAAGCCAAATTCTGCCAGCAAGCTCTGGAATAAAACATACGGTCCTTACAGTGTACATCTGGTAACAAACAATGTGAAATAGTCTTACCTTGAAAGACAGCATGCTTATCATTCAACTGTCCAGAAATAACATACCGGTAATTAAACCAGACCTCATGCCAACTGTGACCTGCCTTGTTTGTTTTTCACCATTTTATTTCATTTTCAGTTCCTTAAAGTGTATTTATAGGAAATAGGAGTTTTTGGTCTATTATAGGAGTTTTATAGGATCCTATAAAATAAATAGGAAAAATAGGAAAAATAGGAAGGCTGGGATGTATGGGAAATCTCTGGTGTCAGCCTTATGTGCCACCTGGGTGTGATGAAGATTGTGTATATCCCTTGAAATATCAAAATAGTCACCTTTTGAGTTACTGCTGGAAATAAAATGTTTGTTATTCCCAACACCTTGCCATTACATTAAAAATGAATGGGAAATAAGATGCTGATCACCCTTTAGATGTGGTTCTATCATAAGTTCTTCAAAAGTTAGATTAGAATCAATATCCCACCTTGTGAGCTTTAACTCTTCTACATTCACCATGATAGTAACTCTGTGCTAAATCATAGAAAGCATTTTCCAACCTTTTGAGGAAAGAAAAGCACCACTGATGTTACTTAATTGTTATAACAAAGATACCAATACCAAACTAACACCTAAAATTCCTGTTATGAGCCCCTGCTTATATACAGACCCATCTATATAACAAACTATTCTTGACTGGTTATAAACCATCCCAGGATGTTATAACCATCCTTGATTTCTAGTTGGCATTTGCTATTATGAGGTCTAGCTTCATAAAACAACTTACACACTTCTGCAAAACTTCAGCTGTAACCCCCCTTCTTCATTTATGTCTAAACAAAAAAACTATCCTGATTAAAAAATCCAGTTCTGTATAAATGCCCTCATTTACTTTGTGTACTTTACCCCCTGTATTTGCAATTTTGACAAAGCTTCATACAACACCTCTGTGCTTTGTCTCAATGAGTATTACTTGTGCCTTGTGTTTCTTGTTACCATGAACATGAAACACCTTTTCATACTTTTTATATTTCTAAACATACATTAATTTAGTCATTTGTAACAATTTTGTATCTAATCAAGCTTGTTAGGACTATACTAAAAGAATATTGGTTCTCAGTCTGTATATAGAACTTGCTGTACCCATATAAAACAAGGGAAATCACACAGTGTTTAAATACCTGATCTTAACTAGCATGGACTTTACAATTTTGTTTCATTATTTCCTCTTTATCAAACTCAAAAAAACCGTGTTGACCACATTTCCAAACATTTTCAAGTTGCTATGCATCTTATTTTCAGCTCTCGTCCCAGTGTTTAAAAATGTGGTCTAACAAAGTCTTTTGTGAAAAATGAACTTATCAACAGGACACAAGTGAGGGCAAAAAAAATCTGAGTCCCAAGCAGGAATCAAACCCATTACCTCCTGCACACCAGGCGGGCGCTCTATCCACTGAGCTATGAAAACTTATGGAGAGCAGAGTCATTTAAGGTGGCTCAAAACAGTTTCCAGCACTTTCCAAGACGTAGATTTTGATTGGTCATAATTACCACTCTTTATTAATTGTCCTACATTCATGGTATCAAAAAACTGCCCAATCACTGGTGAACACGTTGGTATTATTTTCATGACACAATGGGTTACCATAGCAACACTGTGACCTGCTAAAAACACCCTTAATTTTAGCTTAAGCGATTATATTTCAAAAACGGCACAGTGAAATTTTTTCTTAGGACAACCGGCCTGTGCCTATTAGTGGTGTTACCTGATTGTATAACCAATCAAATGGTCTGTGTGCGGAAGAACAAACAGAGACTTGGCTGACAAATCACATGCACTGCAAAGTGTAGCTGCTCTTTCCAGTGCCTGTAGGTCATCACCTGTAATATATATTAGAGACATGATACTTGAGAAGCCAGGAAAACTGTCAGTCTGCACCTAGTTGTTCATTGAAACATGAATAAGTATAATCCAGGATAAAATTGGCACAAATTTTGATTGTAGTTTCATTTGTCAGTGATGTCCTCTGTATCTGTCTTATACCCTGCAGTTTTTGATATCAGCTACTCTAAAATTAAAAAAAAGTAATGGACTCCCAAAAGAGGCAACAACTGGAACGTAAAGTAAAAAAAATGTGGCTGCCAGTAAATCCCAAAAGTAGCAGCCCCCTTGAAAGTAGCAGACCAACTCCAAACCAACCTCCAAATGAAGCAAGACCAAGGTTCAATACTGAATAGTATACTTGTATTTATTTTTCCAATTAATGGTCAAGTGAAAGTTACGCACAACAAGGGAAGGCATCCCTCACAGTGTGCTACGAAAGTGTTGTGAAATGGTTTAGTCTTCGTCAGTTCGAGTTGTGTTGTGTTAAGCAAAACAATTCCCATATAATTTCTATCAAACACAACTTTTCTACAAATTCAAATAGAAAACTCTGTATCATTTTCAACTAAAGTGAATAAAAAGGAATGTTTTTGCAAGTTAAAATTGAAAACTTGACCACGGTGCGCCAGCAACGATATCTTACTAGGTTTCCTGAGACCATTGACAACACGGTCTAGCCATGAAGGACCCACTCACATGGCAGCAAATAAACTTAAACTGGATTGAAAAATTTCATCCCACGTTTTAAGAATTGTTTTGCCAAATTTCTGTCTTTCATTTTGTAAAAGAGCTCAGCCAAAACAAACAAACAGATCACATTTTCTGTTAAAGGAAAAAGAGTGAAAATGTTTGCTTTCACCATCTTTTCTTTTTTTTTCCTTTTAGCATAAAGTATGATCAGTTCGTTTCTTAATTGCAAGACAGTGTTGGTTAATCCAGCATTAAGTGTGTCTTACCAGGGGGAAGAGGTGCATTCTTTTGAATAAGCACAACAGCTACCTTAGTGTTCTGGTCTTGGAGACTGCTTCTGCTCGGGAAGCAACACATTATATTTAAAAAAAATATACAAATCAAAGAAGAATTATAATGTTTCCCTAACTTGATGTAAATGTTTTTGGGAGTTTGTCTCACACTAGGGAAACAAAAAGTGGCATTTTCCAATAAAATTAAGGCACTAGTATACAATCTGATGGGTCATAACCATATTCACAAAGCCTCATTCAGAATAACTACAGTACCACTCAAATGTAAGTTACCACCTCTTGTCTCGTTTCTCACGAGACAGTTCTCACTTCCTGCGAGACTAGTCTCGTTTCTCGTGAGAAGGCTCCTCTTCTCTAGAGAATCACTGAGGTGTTCAGTATGGAATTTATTACTCATGAGAAGCCAGTTCCCGCGTACAGTAAAAGGTCGTTACCAAAGTGATGGAACCGACCGACAAGCTGATAAAAAAGACACTGAACGGCAGTCGTTGGCGAGCTTGAAAATTATTTCGATATATCAGGTTTTATTTGGCACAAATGATTCAAACACTGAAATAGTCCAGATTTACACAAAAAGTGTTTTTATTGAAGTTCTTACCATGCGCCGTTAACATTCATTGTAATTTTTGACAGCGAAAAGTTTGCTCTCGGCATGCACTGGCGAGACAAGCGAGAAAGCTCTGAAATTTGAAGGCAAGCTGGCGAGCTTTGAAAAGTATTTGATATGTCTGGTTCTATTTGGCACAATTGGACGATTCAATCGCCAAAATGGTCCAAATTTACAGAAAAAGTGTTTTATTGAAGTTCTTACGATGCGCCACATTTCATTTAATTTTTGACAGGGTAAAGTTTCCCTCTGCACACGCTGGCAAGACAACTGAAAGAGATCTTTGAAATTTCATGGCATGCTGGCGAGCTTTGAAAAGTATTGATATCTCTGGTTCTATTTGGCACATTTGATCGAGGCTTTGTGTTCAAAAGCGTTGCGACTTCACTTTGTGAATAAAAAGTTAACATAGATTACGTAGTCAAAGCGTCGCTTCTCATGTGAATCGTGCGAGAACTAAATACAAAGTTGATTTGAATGCAGAAGTCTCTCATGTGGCTTGTCCAATGAACAAACACATTTCTGGTATCCAAAAGGACATAAAAGCAGCAATTTTGCAACAATCTTAATGAAGAGAACAACACTTTTAAATTTGAAAAAAGACATGTTTCGGCAACTCCTGTGCCATCGTCAGTTTACCGATGGAATTACAATGATGAACAATATATAGCGGAAAATTAGAATAACAATGGTATGATACAACAACTGATTACAAAGAAAGATTAAGATTTACATGTGTGGTCTTCAAATCAACAATTGTTTCATGTAAATCTTAATCTTTCTTTGTACTGCAAAGTATTTTATACATAATTCTCAACCTCATTAACAATTCACAAGTTTAAACAAAGGATATCCTGGCCATGACTGTGTTTGGGTATCTGATCTTAATTGGTACAGATTTTCTTTTTTAGGTTTTCTCCTTAGTTTTAGACTTGATTTGAGGCAACATATCAAACACTCAAGACAGTGTTTAACCACATCAAATTCCAAACACCTCAAAGTTTGTCAAAAATACATACATGTACTCCCTAAACATCGTATTTTCAACTTCCTTCACGGTGTTTGGAAATGTGCTCAAGCACAGTCTTTCATATTTGATACATTACTGAATAAGAGTTACTGTACTGGGTGTGGCTGTATAATAATATCATTGTTAATATTACCTGACTTTTTCCAGTTTTGAAGCACATTCAGTTTGTTTGTCTTTCCACTGAGTGTCGTCCCAATCCAGTTCATAAAACATGACCACAACTGCTGGAGTGAGGTAAAGATGCTTGTGCATCCATTTAGTTTTCAGGATACCCTTTGGTAAATACCACTCATATGTAGAACGCTATAAAATAGAATCACAGTTACTGGTTTTAACCTTGGAGTAAGAGTGGCTCATTTTGTGTGACTCAGTGGTTTCATTAGCTTTTTCAGAAGGTTTGCAGCTGGTTTTCACATGCAGGAAAACTTTTTGAACTGAAATTCCTTACAAGAAAAAATTTTCTCCATATGGTCAAACCAGGTGATTCACAGACTTCCCGTCACTATGCCCATACTCAGAGCAAATCTTACAAATCTGATTGAGAACACGAAACAAACTCTCTGCGCATGCTCTGAAAATTTGACCTCTCCAGAGGTCATGATTCTTGGTGCTGACCAAAAGGAGGACTGCAGTCTTTGGGGACAAGAATTGACCAGCTGGCCAGAATTGTCCTCACAGCCAGGCAATTTGCTTGGTGCCTGGACCTTAAAGGGGCATTGTCACGCTATTTGGCAACTTTATAAAAGGCTAGAAGGTGTCTTTGCATCAACTGAATTTTAAAACTAATGATCTAGTTTTGTTATTTAAGACTATTTGAAGGTACTGAAACTGTTTCCTGTCGCCTGTCGCTACGGATGGCATGGATGGAAATGGATTGAAATTTGAAAAAATTTGCCAATTTTTTCAAGTTTTGATGCCACGTATTCCAAAAATCCTCGAGAAATTTATTATGGTTAGCCCTCTCTGATAAAATTCATTTGATATCTTCGTCGTAGCTTTACAGACGCTTTTTGTCTATGATTAAAGCTTTCAAGTAATGATTTTAGCACAGAATTGGCCTAAAACAGCAAAATTCTCGTGACGATGCCCCTTTAATGAAATCCCTGGATTGATTGTGTAAATGAGAGAACTTCTGTAAAAGACTTTAAATTTGTTTATGTCACTGACATTTGAAAACTTGAGCAGGAGTCATCTAAGTTTAATTCATGTGAAACAATTCAATGCTTAAAGTGCCACTATGATCAAATTAAATTTTACCTCTTGATTTTTAGGTTGACCACAAAGAATTCTACATAAGAATGAAAACGCCGTTTACCGTTTGCAAATATCTGCATTAGTTCCGAGATATTTAAGTTTGAAAAATGTGTAAAATATGCAAATGAGATTACTAATGACGTCATTTACTCAACTCAATTTACATCATGTATATAAATAGAGCTATCTTGGACAATTTGCGGCGCAGAGCAATGAAAACTTGGCAGGCTAATAGTTCTATAGAAAAACACACCTATAGCTATAAAACATTTTGTTCCCATGGCAACTCACTCTTTTCCAGTCCCCACCCACTTGATTTCAGATGTGAGTGATTTTCAGCCCGAAAAACATTAAACAAGGCCACAAACCCAAGCTAACATATTTATATGATTGTTGGATCATGTATGTGAGGCACCATTTGCAAATATCAAAATGGGACGCCAAAGGTGGCCATAAATGCCTTCAATATTGGGGAGGTCTGGAGCCCAGTATGTTGCCATGGTAACACAACTGTTAAGCTCAAATTGTGGAGCACATTTAGTAGAATCTTACTGCAAAGAATCAAACATTTCTGATTCAAATTGGCTGAGATATCCTTTTTCATCATATTTGATCAAAATTTGGTTGAGTGTATGACGTCATCACTTTGAAAATGGTAAACGGCATTTTTCTTCTCATGCAGCTACTTGTTTATGCTTTAAAATGGCTTTGATAGAAAAGATGCGATTTTCGTCATAGTGGCACTTTAAGATAAATTGATAAATGTGAAAATCTTTCAAATCTTTACCTATTCTCAGGAACGAAAGGTTACTAAATGGTAACAACATAAATGTCTGATCTTTGACACCAGACTCAAATGTGGCATCAGATGTTTCAAATCACAACCAAGGGATTGTCACGGTGTGAAAATCTCATCCTTGTCTGCAATCCACCAACACAGGATTTACATTAATAGGTTATAAACCCCCTTTAAGCAGGCCTTGAAATTATATACCTGCCAACTCTCATGCCATAGGCGTGAGTCTCATGCCTGCTGGTTGAAAACTTCGATCTCACGATGGCTCACGCTTGCCAGCCAATTTCTCACAAACTGATTGAAAAATGTGAGTTGGTTGCCGTCTTTCTTGACACAATTTCCAAAAATATGTTAACTCAGACCCATGTAAGGAACGAGAACCATGTGTAAAATGAATAAATGACAAATACCTTCTTCGTGATCTCTCATTTTTGGAGTGAAAAGCACTGGGAGCGAGCACGAGTTTATACGGGTCCTTACCCTGGGTTCCAGAGGATATTTTTTTCTGATCGATATTTTGCGGCGAAGCCGCATTAAACGAGGCGCAAAGTGCCGAGGAGAAAAAAATAACCTCTGGTCACAGAGCACGCAAACCTCATTTCCATGCAAGAAATCAGTTCAGAAATTGAACTGGGTCACCGATTGGATACTCCCATGTCCGCAGGGAATTAACAATATAACAATGGCCCTGATTGGCTACATCGAACAACGGACATGGGAGTATCCAATCGGTGACCCAGTTCAATTTCTGTACTGATTTCTCGCATGGAAATGAGGTTGCGTGCTCCTGTGACCAGAGGTTATTTTTTTCTCCTCAGCGCTTTGCGCCTCGTTAACGCGGCTTCGCCGCGAATTATCAATCAGAAAGAAATATCCTCTGGAACCCAGGGTAACGGGTCCTAAGACTTCGGAAGACTTCGGACGTCTTCAGAAGACTTTGGACTCCTTCGGAAGACTTTGGACTTCTTTCGGGAATCTTCGGAAATGATCGTGTCGTCTTCAAAAGTCCCAGCACTCCCAGGATAAAAATCTCACGCTTACATCTCAGAAAAAGTTGGCAGGTATAAATTACGCTCGCAAACTCGTAAAATGCAAGTGATTTTGATAAGCTGCGAGTGAAAAAAGTATCCACTAGCAAACATTTGCGAATTGGAATCATCCATGTCTCCCAAAACATCTGGAAAGAGTTTGCTAGTACAGCGTATGAAAGGGCAAATCATTCAGTGGTTATGAACTTGTACAAGTGTAATGTTTAACAGATTAAACATAACTTTGGAGTAAGTCAACACGCAAGATTTCCCCTGGCCACGAAGCTTGCATATTCAGAAGGAATGTTCACAATGTTAGGTTACTCTTACCTTCGACTTGGCTTTAGGAAACTCGTGATCAATCGGCAAAAGTCTGAAAGAAAGTGGAACTCTCTCGGATGCCTGTTGACAGAAAAAGACTCCAGATGGCCTTATGCAAAGTTTTCTGATTTATGTCCAGCCCCATCAGAGCGATAAGACCAAGTGGCCGAGTCGCCAGTTCTGTTGGAAACTCACTGGCAGCCGCCATCTTTGTTTTGGAGATGTAACCTGGCCTCGGTTTCGAGACAACTGTCGAAGACTAGGGTAGGGTGCCCTGGGGTGGACGACTTTTATCTCCTTCATTCTTCACGGGCACGGCACGGGCACCGTACCGGCAAGCGTCTTGCGACAGCGGTGAACATGGATCAGTCATTTTGAAAATTGCTTTAAAAAGACAGTGTGGTCATGATTCTGTTTTTTCTTCTCTTTTTCAAGATTAATTTACAAATATCAAATTAAGGACGAACTTTTTTAAATTTGTTTCTACCTCCCAACTCAAATACGTTTTACGATTGGAGGAGAACATCCAGATGTCACGTGTCATGGGTCAAAACTCCCGATCACTCATAGGTCAAACAAACTTATTTACTTCCCAGGGAAATGGCATACTGTATTTCGAGGAACTGGTAAAACGAGGACCAGTAAAACGAGGACTGATAAAAGTAGAACGCAATTAAAAGGTTGTCTTTAGCCTAAACGATCAATACTAATCAATTGTATATTCGACGTTCTCAAACTCATTAATGACACTTAGTTCTTCTTATTATTATTAGACTTAAAACAAAGAAAATCACAACCCTGACGGAAGATTGAGTACCCGGTCTTAATTAGCATGGATTCTGATGATTTTACGTTTTGTTTCGATTGAGAAGATATATGTGACACTCGAGACAGTGTTTCCTCAGCTATCCAAACACCTCGAATTTGGGCAAAAATACTCCGCTGCGCGTCGTATTTTCAACGCTCTTCTTTGTATTTGGATATCCTGTTGAAACACTGTCTCTCGTGTTTGATATGGTACATTCAATAACCTTCCCATCGTGCGCAGCGTGTATGTCGCATTGTTTGTGTTGATCACTGTTTAGCTCTTGTTAACGAGTAAGAGGTATGTATGGGAGAATCTTGA
The DNA here is from genome assembly GCA_019787425.1 of Platygyra sinensis. Classification (NCBI taxonomy): domain Eukaryota; kingdom Metazoa; phylum Cnidaria; class Anthozoa; order Scleractinia; family Merulinidae; genus Platygyra; species Platygyra sinensis. The sequence goes on from JAHPZR010028185.1 coordinate 10,120, forward strand.
CCGAGGTCGCGAGTATGGACTGAACGCAGTGAGGTCTGTACAAGCGACTGAGGTTTTAGTACTGTTAATTAAACTTGCGAGTCTACGGAAACTGGCGCCGTCACGCAACGACCGTACAGCATATCGCAGTTTATATACAGAGACCTCTTCATTGGCATGGACTTTGACATTGATATATCTATCTGTAAAACCTCGGTTGTTGTTGAAAAATGTTGATTTTAGTAATAGACAGAGCACGGGGGTGGGGTCTACTCCCTTATATGGGTTATATAGGTATATGCGGCCCCAAAGGGTATGGTGTTTCGGCCGTTTTGGTCATAAATAGGGTAAGGGTTTTGGGAAGCGGGCCGCACACCCCCACCAAATATTTCTCGGAGTACCTTCCCCAGGAGACAGAGGTTGAAAGTCAGCTAGTGAAATCATTTAAAGTATCGATATTTAAAGGGACGACGTCGAACACACTCTGGTAATCTTTGATTAGTACTAGTTATGTAATAAACCGATGACAGCTCTAGAATTTTAACAGTTACTGTAAAATAAAATATTCCGATCTATAAAGCCAGATGATGGCTACAGATCAGCATGCAGTCAAAATGACAACATGGATTTTACTGCTTGTCTGATACCCCTAATTCGAACCAAGTAAATAACAGGATTAATGGAGGAATTCAAGTAAAGGAGACTTGTGCACCACAACCACAAGACATCAAACTTGTCGGGAAAAGACAACCGATATCGAATTATATCGACTGCTAGTCCTGGAGCTAAGCAAAGCAATAGCACAGCGATCACTATGATCATGTCAATAGCTGCTTTCTTTTCCCGCCTGAATATAATGGATGAGCTATTTCCTGAAAGGGCCTGCACCACCTGTCTGTTATGACGACGAATGGCAATGAAGATTCCGATGTGATTCACGACCGGTACAATGAGCAAAATCATACCCAGAACAACAAGCAGGACAAAAGATTGCCGGCTAGGCAAAATGAAAACAGTCAAACCAATACACATCAGCCAAGTTGTTCCAGACAACACAATGGACATTAGGGCCTCTGTTGATAAAAACATATATATCCTTTAACAGAATAAAGAAACGGTGACTCTGTTTAAAGTGCGGATGCGGACGGCGGATGCGGACGGCGGACGTTGGAATACAAAATAAATAATAATAATATATATAAAAAAACTATATAAATAAAAATGAAAATAATAAACTCATAATTAACAATGACATAAAACTGAGCCCAACATTTTCTTTCTTGATGGTAAATAAAACAGAGGCCAAACACGACTCCTACGGTTCGTGCCATTTGTACATTTGCCGTTTATTTTTCGGTCTTTCGACCTTTTTGTCGCTACACTCTTGTTTATGAAGGGCATTTCGTATTGTGTTATTAGGAGAAAACTAGAGCCTTTAGATCGTGCTAAGGCAAATTCTAAGAGGTCATAGGTCTGCATGATTTCCGGCCGCTGTTATCTGCGTGTTGCTTCGTTGAGTTTGACACCTCTATAATTTGTCATGTGTTAGTGTATTGTTTTGGCTCTTTCCTATTTTAAGTCTCCAAGTATTGCTTTTTCGAGACAAAATATGACATTTACCGTGAACGTGTCTGACGTGTTGCTTACTCGCATTCTATATTGTGACGCCGGGCCCGGCTATGATTATAGAACTGTTAATTTGCAAGTACAGTAGGTAGATTCTTATCACAGGTATTTATTTGTGTATAAAATGGGGTTGACAGGCCTCACGACTCCTACGGTTCGTGGCATTTGTACATTTGCCGTTTTCTTTTCGGTCTCTCAACCTTTTTGTCGCTTCACTCTTGTTCAAGTAGGGCACTTCGTATTATGTCATAAGGAGAAAATAGAGCCGTTGGCTCGTGCTATGGCAAATTTTAAGAGGTCATAGGTTTGCGTGATCGATTTCCGTTGTTATCTGCATGTCGCTTCGTTGAGTTTGACACCTCTATAATTTGCCATGTGTTAGCATATTGTTTTGGCTCATTTCTATTGGAAGATATGTTTTTAAATCTCCAAGTATTTCCGCAACCCGAAAGGAAAACTTTCAGACAGCAACGGAGGGTCGCACTTGTGGGAGAAAATCGTACTCGGTACCACGTTGTTTACCCATGTGTTTTCGAAAGACATAATATCGATCGCGATCTAAACCGAAACAAGTATGCGTTCCGTTGAAGGAGTGCTCATAGTTCCCGTGATTCTTCTTCTGCTC
>JAHPZR010028187.1:0-15097 GCA_019787425.1 Platygyra sinensis
ACAACTTGCACTTGATTGTAACTTTCATTGAGAGTCAAACTATAATTTTTCTTAAATAAATATTACAATTGTTATCATGATTGTAATTATCATTGTTACACCTGCACCAATGAAATTCTCTGCATGATCACCATGATATAATCATCAGCAAACAACTAGCAAAGTTGTAATAATATTATTTAAAAAATACATTTCTTACAAACTATTCTTTCAGGTCTCATTTCCACAGGTTTTTATTCCCCAAGTTGCTGTCCACAGCATTAAAAGAGTACACAGCAAGTCATTACTCTGGGGGAGGTGTGGAGATGCCTCTGTGATGACCCTACTGTGGTACAGGTCCTCACATATCTTTCTCTTCAGCATTCTCAAGAGATCAAGAGCAATCTATTGGCTTTGTTTCATGTAGGTGTTTAATTGACGCTGTTAGTAATGTGATTATGTGTAGTATATGTGAAGTGTATAAAATTATGAAATAATTCATATTTGTACTGCGGTTGTAGATGAAAGTGAAGAATGATCTCGCAGTAAATTTTCCAATTTAAGCAATTGGAAAGAAGGAAGCCTTGAAAACAATCGGGGCTTCACACGGGATTCGAACCGCGTGGACCCATCCCCGATAGCCGGTGCGAATGCTCTACCAACTGAGGCTTATGAAGCCACACATTGGAGCGAGGTCAATTTATTGAGTTCATATTTTCCCGTGCAGTGAAGTGATGTGAAGTATATATGAATAATTCATATTTGTCATATCATTAGTCATATATATTCACATAACATCATTCACTGCACGGGAAAATATGAACTCAATAATTGACCTGCTCCCAATGTGTGGCTTCATAGCTCATTGGTAGAGCATCGCACCGGTATCGCGGAGGTCACGGGTTCGAATCCCGTTGAAGCCCTGATTTTTTTTTCAGGCGTCTTCTTTCCAATTGCTTAAATTGGAAAATTTTACTGCGATGATCACTCTTCACATTCATGTGTAGTATAAAATTATGTTGTGTAGGAGGTGCTGTGGTCCTCTGATCCTTTAATCGATTCCCTATTTTAGACCTGACCCACAGTAATTCACCTAGTTCAGACTATCATGTTAAGGCATTGTAACAGTCCTTTTGTTCATGGTCTTATCAACACTGAAAAAGTAGATTCACGTTCCTATGATTCCTAGTGCAAAAATCATGTCTATTTATGACCAAAACGGCCAAAATCGATACCTTTCCAGTATTTAAGACCAAAACGGCTAAAAAGCCACACCCTTTGGGTCGCACATACCAAAAATTCCGAAAATAAGCACCAGTTTGCTTATACATACACAGTGTATGTTCTGTGTTTTTATCAAGCTATAGACAGGCCATCTGATAGGTGGGGAAAAAATGGAAAATATGCGGAAATTTTCGGCAATATTATGCAGAAGAAAAGTGACGATTATGTGGAAAAGACGCCAGATTATGCGAAATTTCTAAAAATAATAGAGTTGTTCCCTTGGCTTTTTCAAACATATAAAAATACACGTTAACGACTTACTAAGAATTTAACTCCTTCATGACATGTTTGACCTTTTGGCTGCCATTCGTGGACAGGTATTTCTTCATTCAACGCAGGTTTTTCGCATAGTTTTTTTCTCCGAAGCTTAGTAACCAGGCATTAAATCGGATGAGGAAAACTGGATACTGAAAGTCCGAAAACTAGAACCCAGGCCCATCACCAGAAGATGCATGGAACGCCTGGAGGTTTAAAATTGTTTACGAACAAAAAGGCGTGTTTTGGTCGCTGTTTTGGGTGAATAACTTCTTCAAAATGATCAATCTCTTCGCTATTTTTGCTTCTGAGGATGGTAAGCAGTTGCTTTCTCGCTTATATGTAGCAATTTTCTAGTTTTGTGCGGAAAAATGCCCCAAGGATGCGGAGGATGCGGAAGTAGGGGAATTATGCGGATCAGCACCACCGCATCCTGTCAGATGGCCTGTAATAGAAACACCATGTTTAGCCAATCAGCTCACATATTTTCTTAAGGACTGTTTTCTAAACATATTTATTAATATAATATGGATAGCTCCATGAGCTGAGGCAAGATGAACCTAATCACACGCTGTGATTGGCTGTGATTGGATTGTACCTTAGTGGGCAAAATGGAGCTACCTTGCCCAGTCAGGACTACCCACCATGTCCCATGAGAGTAATTTCCCAGAAAGCCAAATAACAAAATACTTTATTAACCAAACCTTTCGGCAAGATGCCTGTATATTGGCCTCGGTTTTTTTTTGCAAGTTTATTTATAGTCTTCAGTCTCTGTCTGTGGTCCATGAGACACAAAAAAAGAACTTGGCCAATATCCAGCCATCTTGACTGAAAAAGTGTGGTCAATAAACCCTATATATAGCTCATTTAAGGGAGAAACACCCCCCCCCTCCCCCCCCGTTCCCTCCAGGGCCGTGTTGTACATAGTGATAATATAGTCACTGATTCAGCTATTTAAAGCTGTTGTTTTATGTTCTAGGAAAGTATTACAAAATCAACCAAGTCAGATCTTGAAAGAGAGGAACAACTTTCTACTCTTCCTTTTCTACTTCACATTGCTACCTTGTCGCCCAACTTACTGAAGGGAACTATAACAGAGTTTATTGATGTCTGTAAGTTAGTTCAGTCTTCAGCTTTACATTGTATGTTGTCTCATGCCAATTACATAATTATACTGTTTTATACATGTATTTAGTCAGAGAATTGACAGCATGATGTATCTGTGGTAGGCAGGCCATGTTTAATAATAATACACTTTAATAATACACTTTAATTAGAGAGGGTCGCATGGAATAGTTAAGATAACTAATAAACTTGTGGCCCTCTATCAAAAAAATTCTTACAAAACTAATACAATATAATATAAGAGGATGAATTGTGAATGAAAATAAAAATAAAAATAAATAGTGATTATACGGTTTCGAGTTCAATAAATGGAATTAATTTTCACAAGTGAGTTTTTCAAAAAGCTGAAATTGCACAAGCCACTTTGGCGAGTGCAATTTCAGCTTTTTGAAAATCTCACGAGTGCAAATTAATTTCAAAGTGAAAGAGAAAAAACTGTATGTCTTGATTACTTAATAATAATACAAACATCAAAATATTTGCGCGGAAAAAGTGCCAGAAAATGTTTCTTAACCCTTTCACTCCCAAGGGGTCTCCCTTTGACGAGTAAAATCGTCTGGCGTTAGACAGAGTAAAATCTATTAAGTCACTCTTGGGAGTGAAAGGGTTAAGGGAGATAGTTTTTTAACCCTTTCACTCCCAAGGGGTCTCCCTTTGACGAGTAAAATCGTCTGGCGTTAGACAGAGTAAAATCTATTAAGTCACTCTTGGGAGTGAAAGGGTTAAAGCCATTTTTTCGCATTCAAGAAAACTTTTTTCAGAGTTTCTGTACAAAATTTTTGTCATTGTCTGTCTGCAAATCGTAATCCAGAATTACTATGTGTAATTTGCACTGGTGTTACACTTGAACTGCACTGCTCTCAGCCAATCAGAATTGAGTAATTTTTTCATGTGTATTATTATAGTAATAATAATAATTTTATTTATCTCACATAATGAGTAAAAATACACTTTAAAAAAACGAAATTAAGGAGTCAAAAAACAAGTAATATATTATTATAGTATTAATATTATAGTATATAGTATTATTAATAATTATAGTATTATTAATAATTATAGTATTATTATTATTATAGTGTAATAATAATAATAATAATAATAATAGTAATAATTAGAATAGTTTATTTGAAAAGACAAAACCAGATGAAAGCAAATGAATGGTACTAATTAATAAATGTTCCAGGGGTTAATAGACCCTTCTCCAAAATGGCGGCCGAAAATTCAAATAAGTCAAAATTAAAAACATATACCAGCACTAGAAAGAACACCTTTACTTTAGTAACCTTGCAAAGTTTCAGCATTTCAAGTGTAATATCAGCTGAGAAAATGTAAGTTAAAAATTGAAAAATTTACAGACGTTTGTATGACTGGGGGTATAATGCATACCCCCAGTCATACAAACCTCAGTAAATTTCTCAATATTTAACCTACGTTTTCTCAGCTGATATTACACTTGAAATGCTGAAACTCTGCAAGGTTACTTAAGTAAAGTTGTTCTTTCTAGTGCTAGTATACGTTATTAATTTTAGCTAATTTTCACATACTTGAATTTTCGGTCGCCATTTTGGAGAAGGGTCTATTGTTTTTATCTTGTTACATTTTAGTGACTCCTGAAGTTCTGGTTCAATTGTTAGAACAATCTAAGAAGAGAGGAGAAAGGAAAACAAGGTAACCGTGAGATAGTGATGAAATCCCACCATTCTTCAATAATACAATTGTTTTATATATAGTTATATAAATTCATCAATCCTAATACCTGACTGTATTTATTTTGTTGTGAAATTAAGTTTCTTGATATCTATTTTTAATTGTTATTTGTGGTAAATGAATAAACATGTTTTACATTGACAATAAGTACAAGTAAGTTTTATTGGACCACTGCTGCTAAATTTGTTAATTTATATTTTATTTCCAAAGCCTGGTGTCGTTAGTTGTCAATGTCATCAAAAACACAGGAGAGGGAGCTCTTGAAATTTTCCAGCTTTTACTTGAAAACTGTCAGACACTTGAGGATAGAGGTACAGGCTGTAATGTGCATGTGTAATGTGCATTCCACCATTCTTTCTTGATTGGTCACACACCTGATGACGTAATCTGTGTACCAGTACATGACATTGTACATGTATGTATTTTAAAGTCTGTAAGTTTCCCACAGTAATAGCTCTCTTGGCTAATTGTTCCAGGCCTCTATTTTTGGCTTCTTCAATATTCAAAAGTGATGCCCAAGTCCTTTCCAAACACCCAAACAGACCTGGAAAGTGCATCATGACACTTATTTAAAACTTTATAGTGTTCCTGTAAGTTAAGCTAGGAAAAAAGCAGTGGAAAGCAGCTTTTTTACTGAATTATTCCCATTATATTAGGCATTAGGATTAAGTGCATATTTATTTAATAGATTTTTATGCTGACAAATTTGTAAACTGTGTTTGCATAAAGATTAAATGTATTAAATGTAAAAATGCGTTTCTTCAAAAATCACTCTCTTTCTGTTATAAAAAAATGTTAATTGTGCTTTCAGGTGTAACAAATGTTGATGTGACCCAAGCTGAGTTGCAAAAAATATTCACTCTTATAATGGTGAGTTTTAATTTCATACACTGGATAATTTGCTTGACTTTGATTAGTTTTAGAAAAACTAGAATAAGCTAATAGTATTTTCTAAATCTTCAGGATTTACATTGTACACATACTTTATACATGTACAGTAATCATTGAAAAAGATAAAACTTCAATTCAATTTGTGTTTAATTTTGTTATTTGAGGGATTGCTGTTGAACAGACTCGAAGAAGTTGCTCTTCAGAGGCACAACCTTTTCTTTAAAAGCACGTCCATGGCGTCGCTGGACACCAGAAGAACAGAGAGTGAATTTCTCACAGAAATGGCTTGTCATTCAAAATATTTGTGCAAGTCAGTATTGACTTCATGTGGCAACAAGTAAGTTCTACAGGCTCACTTATTACAGCACATTGCTTGCAACTTTCTCGGTGGGGGGGGACCTGTGCCCACTAGGTACATGTACAGGTGAGGGGCCTGTGCCCACAGGGCAAGGTGAGAAAGCCAAGGTCAGAGTAGTAATTATTATATACAGTCATGTATGTCCATGATGATTAGAAGCTACAACCACAAAGGATTTGAGAAAAGGAAGCACTTTATCAATACCCTAGACTTACCACTTAAAAGCCACAGAAACCAAATAGAATGTCAAGCACCAGTTTGTTTAGGCAGAGCCTGAGACAATGTGAATGTTGCACAAGGTCTTTCTAGACTGTACCTGGTGAGAGACTAAGAGCTAAAGGCATCTGATTATATGAGATATCAGATCACTACTATATAATTATTGAAATCTAGCCAAATATGACACAGACAGAAGCTATGAGATATAACTGAACAGTACATGTGCATGACTGTGTATGAGTACAAGAGCTACATGTACATGTGGTACAAGGTAAAACTATTAAAAGCCATTTACAGCTAAAGATGTTAATGGCAGCCTTGCGTGATCTTTGAGTCTGTTTTTATTTGTTGACAGGGTTTCAAATATTTTTCAAATGTTGGTCATCATTGCCGTTCATAGCGGTCGAACTTCAGCGGCAGGAATTCTCAATTTACTCCTGATGAATAGCAGATCTGCACAGTCTGTAAGATATTACAAAACGTCTTGCTTTGTTGACGTTATAATTATTATTTATGCATTATGCCAGCCAATAAAATTAATAAACCAGTGCAACAACAACTGTTTGCTGGGCAGACGATTAACAAACACATCAATAAGTGAAAATTTTGGCTTTGTTAAATCAAGGCCTCTTTAATTTGAACCTTGAATTATAAAGTTACAATCAAAGTACCATCTGCCTTGCAAAGGTGAGCCATCAAATGAATTTTATCAGAGAGGACTAACCATAATAAATTCTTGAGGATTTTTGGAACACATGGCATCAAAATTTGAAAAAATTGGCCAATTTTTTAAAATTTCAATCCATTTCCATCCATAGCGACAGGCGACAGAAAACAGTTTCAGTATCTTCAAATAGTCTTTAATAACAAAACTAGATCATTAGTTTTGGAATTTAATTGATGCAAAGGCACCCTCTAACTTTCTATAAAGTTGCCAAATAGCGTGACAGTGCACCTTTAAGTGAAGCTCAAGCTCATCAAGATAAGAGCACAAATAATTTAAATACAAGATCAAAAGTAAAATTTAAACTGTATTCTCACAACAAGGTCAAAAATGTCCCAAAATTAGGGAATTTGAACAACTAAAACTACGGAGGGGAGTTGGGGTGGAGGATTGGGCAAACTCAGCAAACTAACTCTGACTATCCCTCCACCAAAATGAATCTAAATTCAAACTGTTTGTTTATGACAGCACATACGTCATGCACATCACACCAAATTAAACTAAGGCCTTGATCCAATCCCCTAACAGTCAAGATGAACCCAGCAAATTTTATTTAAGACTGCCAAGTTCGCAAAGCTCTAGGTAAGAATAAAATAGGCAGGGCAATGCATAAAGTTTTTTATTCATGAAACAAATAAATTCATTTCAGTGTTGAGTTCATGTGAAATACGCATATTACAGTCTGTCAAGTGTTTAAAGATATTTTTGAGTGTCAATTTAAAATTTTTCATCCATGAAGCAGAGTGAAAAACACCAAGGATTTAAATCAATCAGATGTTTGCACATACCCATCTGTAGACATATAAAACCTGATTATTCTTTTGCCATATTTTCTCTTACCATGATACATACTATGCGCAATGTGAACAATTCAGTCCATGGCATGTGCATATTTTCCATGTTCTCCCAATGGGCATTGAAGGTGCACGTGACTGTGTTTGTTTGTTCGTAGCTTCAGCTGTTTTCTCAGCTTCATGGTGAACTGGAGTTGTATTATACACAGCTGTTGGATGATGTTGTTAAAACCTGTTTGTCAACTGTCAAATATCCAAGTGCTTCTTCAAGTTCAAATCAGGTACAGCTAGCACTGATGTATTGCAGACACATTAAGTTTTGTTCTGTTCTTGATACTAATACTTGAAATGATATATTAAAGATGTTATTTAGCTGGATAACTTTAAGCTGTTATTGTCATCAAAGATTAATTTAGATACTTGCAACTGGTGTTACAAACACAGAACATTTTTGTGATGCGAGATTGTAGCAAAAAGTCCTACCAAGCCTTTGGGGTAGTAGTTTACAGTATTGGCAGATGTTTGACATTTTAGGCCACAATCCTTGATTTTCTGTTGAGCTCGATCACTGAGAAAGGGAAAACGTTTCTGTGTACTTGTAACCAGTGCGTATTGTTTTGCCGCATGTTTTTCACTCAGTAATGACTGTACCATTCCAGAAGAGATCATGGTGCACTGAAAATATGCTTATTGATTAATGATATGAACAGGAGTTGATATGAATTGACAATACTGCATAACGAGGCTTGCTATCCATCAGCTCTCACTTAATAACTAATATTCAAAGTTTACAGTTGTAGCTGAATATATGATTAATTTTTGTATTGTTGTTGTTGTTGTTGCAGTTGTTGCATCTGATGAGTAATTTGCACCAAATGATTTCCACTGAGAACAAAAGTCAACTTTTGTCAAGGTACTGTATGTAAGAACGGTCACATACCTGTAGAAACTTTAGCCACTACTGATTCTACAAATCCGTCGTACATGGAAGTCCAAAAAAGCTTTATTTGTGATGTGTGGGATCTTCTTGTTTTTTTATTCTGGATCAACGAATCCTTCAATTGTACAATTGGTTGTACATTTAAAGCAATCATTTCAGTTATCTATTTGATTTAATACGGTTTCGAGTTGAGTTTGGAGTTAATTTGCAAAAATGAGTTTTTCAAAAAGTTGAAATTGCATGAGCCATTTCGGTGCGTGCAATTTTACCTTATTGAAAAACTCGCAAGGGCAAATTGATTTCAATTTGAACGAGAAAGCCTATATGATTGCTTATTAATAATGTAAACATTAAAAAATTGCATGGAGGAAGTGCGAGAGAATTATATCATTTTACATGATATAATTGGCTTAGAAAATTTCCCATTGTCTTTCAGCAAATAATAATCCAGAATTACGATTTCTTATTTGCACTGATGTTACACTTTTTACACTGGTGTTACACTTGAACTTCACAGCTCTCAGCCAATCAGAATCGAGTATTTTTTTTCATGTACCAGGATATTATTAAAGCTGAAATGTCCATTTAGCAGGCATTATTAACCATTTTCCCATGGCATTGTAGGTCAAAGCTGTCGGCTTCACTTCAAAGACATCACAGTGTGTTTGCTAATTTACTCATTCATCCAAACCTGCAAGTGTCCTTAAAATGCCTTGCCCTTCTCCTGTCGCTGGATAAAACTCTGCCTGATAAAGTGTCTCACATGATGAAGATATGCAGTAACTGTGTTGGGTTATTCTACAAGTTGCTACACAAAATGGGAAAGCAAGATGGAAAAATAACAGGTACCAGAGTTATATGTTTGGCTACAAAATGTTGGCTGTCTGATGCAAGGGCTTTTTAGTTTATAGAAAGGAGGCATTCCTTTTCTTTTCGCCCAAACAGCAATTTTGAGCCACTGCCTCTTAATACGGAGAATCCGACGACAGGACGGAAAATTCAAATTTCATTTTATTGCATCAAAACGATCCTTTTGGTGAACTATTTTCAGAAATACACTTTAAACGTTCCAGTGAGCTCTCATTTTTGTAAAATCTAGGAATGTTCGAAATACCGCTTAATCAACCAAGACAAAATTTATCGATGCAAAATTGCGCATTTTTAACTGGTCAGTACAGAAAGAAGGAAACTTGCCTTGTCTTCACATTTACACAGTTTGTAATTTACGCTTCAGTGGCCATTTCTCTGAGTTCAAAATAGTCTTGGAGAAAATACGTTTCATTGTTATCGTCTCCTACATTCTTTTCAGACAAATTTAATTCTGATTAACAGTGTTTGAGGTGTGTCTTTTGTTTGTGTCGTAGAAACAGTCAAGTCCATAAAACTCTGTAGGAAGATGTTTCTTCTACTCTCTAAAGATGATAGATGTCGATTGTATTTATTGAGGCTTCTTGTGGAAGGAACTTTGCAAAAGGTAACAAAGCAATGTCGTCCTTATATCAACTGAATTGATTTGATTTTTATATGAAACTCGAGTAAACTGTATTTCAGCTGTATACGAAGGGTTGCGTTTCAATCCTCCGTGCCAATGCTTAAGAGTAAACCTGCATATCAACATGTCATGTCACAACAGCTAAAATATTTTGTAACTTTCATGTTTTTTTACAGGAGCATGTTTGTTTGTTTGGTGGGGTTTTGCCAGGTAAGACGATGTTAACAGTCTGTTGTAATAGCCATTGCTCAAATGGCGGTGAAACTGACAGCGAAATGAGACGGCATCCAGATGAGAAAAAGCTCTGTCACCCTCGAGTTCTATCTTCTTAATTCGCCCACCTTTTTTTTTTTTGTTATGTCGCTGTGTCTTCTGTAGCCTCGGTTCACTGTAGCGGATTAGAACTGTCTTGTTTCTTAGTATATGGGTCTACTGTAATTATTTGAGGTACTGTGGCCTCCCAAATTAGACTCTTATAATTTCATTACTTTTTTTTTTCCTTTTTTAATATGCTTGTTTGGTAAGTATCCTATGGCGAAAATAAAAGACAATTATAGTAGTTTTTTTTATACCTTAAAATGTGAGACATGCACGAGGTAAGCTGGGTGAAAAATAGGGTGAAGCAATGCAACGAAACGCGGTCAGTATTCTTGCAGCCTTCGTCGTAGAAACATCTCGCGCTTTTTAACACTTAGAGGGTTTCATGTTGTATTATTAGCACTGGAGGTGGACGATATGTCGCAATGTTTGTTTGTTTGTTTGTTTGTTTGTTTGTTTGTTTGTTTGTTTGTCTGTCTGGGTAGGTGGGAGAATTACTTACCTTCCGGTTTTCGAAGTTTGGTCTTAACAACAACAACAACAACAACAACTTTATTAACGTGTCTAGACTTGTCTAGGTAAAACAGCCGATGGTGAAACCCAAAAGTTAAGATCAGGGAGCAATTTACAGTATTGAAAGTTAAAATTGAGGATCTATTTACAACTTTTAAACATTATAGTAAAAAGTAGGGGTATATATACAACATTTGGATGAGCTAGCTTTCAAATATTGCTATTACAGTTGAACCAACTGAGTCGGAAAAAGACTTGACAAAGATCAAAGTTTCTTTGTTGGAGCGCAACAGAAATCCGCACATCTCTTCACATCTACCTCTTACTCCATCATCCGTGTTCTTTAGTGGAATTGTTGGTGATATTGACAAAAACAACAGAACGAAAACAGCTGACAAAACAAAGGTAATCACTTCACCTTTATAACATGATATTTGACAACAAGGTGTTATTGATTTGTTTGTGTTTTGAGATGTTTTATTGCAAATTCTGTTTGTTTTGTGTTTTTTGTTGAGTAGGAACAAAGGGTAGTTTGTTAATTCTTTAGAAATTACTGATTTAGGACAATAATGCGCGCAATTAATTTTGGCAAGCGGTAACATACTTTACAACTAAACGCCACTTGGTTTTCTCAAATAATGAAGGAAATGTCGGACAGCAGCAGACAAATAAACAGTCAAGTATATGGAACAACAGTGACTGCGATTCTATTTACTTGGCCTCCGAGATATCTCTCATGTGCTCTCCGCCTTCGCGCTCATTGACTCAGAAACAAAGGCTGCACCTTAATGTATTCACAGTGTAGATTACAAAGAATAAGGCTGAGAGACGTCCGGTGGCCTCATGGCTTTTTAAATGATGAGTGAATTTAATGTTGGGGGTAACCCTGCAATGGACTAGAAACCTATCTAGAGTAGAAAAGAATAACTTCTAGTCACTTCATACTACAGAAATTGCCATAAGTTCCGGCCTGATGGAATGAACCACTTAGCTGGTATGCAGACGGTATCTTTTGTTTTCTTTATTTTAGTCTCGGGTCTGGCAGCATACAAGCCAGATGTTTGTGGACATTGTTTTTATCTTATGCACGTGTGACCAAGAAGATGCAGATCAAGGTAACTTAACCCTTCATCATAAATACGTGGACTCGTTATCACTGCTGCTGATGGAGCTGGTCTGCCCAGATGTTGTTCCTATTACCTTTGACTGGCCAGATGACGAAAGCCTCAAGTTTACAATAGAACGGTAGGTTTGAAGATCGTTCTTCACATTAATTTGTTCTCCCAATCTATCGCCTGTAAAATATATTATCAAGAAAGGTTCGTGTAGCGTCAAGCATCAAGCATCACCCTGGGGTACATAATCCACACTCACTGGAATGCAATCCATCTCAAACGCAATCCGTAAATAACAATTTTGACACTAACATTAACATTAACATTAACGACCTGATTCATCGAAACGTCGGTTAATAATGCTTTTAATGTTTCTTGTCAAGTGCTTTAACAAGCAGCTCATTATTCGATCGAATATATAATCTTTCTGTTATGCAACTCACTATCTATTTTGTTGTAGACACTTAGTAGCCTGCCAGTTTGCGCTTGTTAACGCTTATTGCGTTTGTGAAGTGTCTGTAAAGAGGCTTAGGTAAATATTGGACGACCAGTATACTAGTAGATCTTATTGGCAAAGGGTGGAAATATATACCAATCTGAGAGTAGACAGGCTAAAACTGATTTATTGCATTAAAATCCGTGTGCCCCTCGAGGGCCAGTGTCGATTGATCTAGAATAAACAAGAGGACTCGTTGAAGGGACACTGTGACTCTTTCCATCATCATCGCATCATGCTCAGCTTTATGAAGGCAGCAATTACAATTTAAGGGGGCAAGCTGTAAGAGCCACATTGGTTGAAGCAACAGTTCAATGTTGTTTTTTTAACTATTGCTGCTTTGCTTGCTTTCAGCGATTTGCGGATAAAGAAAACTTTTGATGACAATCCCATATTGTGGGCGCTTGTAAGCATTGTCGCTAGAGGTAGGTACTGGTTAGTTTTCGCTGGCAGAAGTCTTGGTACACTGATAAACGATACACATAATATGTAATCTTCAAATGGGGTGAGGAAGGTGTGGTGATCTGGTACGCAGGATTCTGCAACGAGCTGTCCGTGTACGAGTCAAGAGGTTTGCATTGTACATCTGTCCTGAGTTAAAAAAGAAATACATACTCGCAATTTTTTTTTTTTTTGCTCAAGGACAATAGCTGCCACACAAACTCTTTGCACTATTGCTTTTGTTCGGACAAAATTAATATCACCCCACCCCCTAAGTTACCCCTGTTGTTTTACCCAATCGTGGCTTCCATTAGAACTGAAAAACTTGGCTACGTCATTGCATCCAATTCAGATTGTTGGCGCAGGCATAGTGTCAAAATAGGGTTAATTGCTATTGCTGAATGCCTACACTTTGCTGGATGTTCTTTCCAAATAAGACAGACTTGCTTTATGGAGTTTGGGATAAGTCGAAGTTAAAACTGAAAGACAGGAATTATTATGTAATATAAAATCTCAGTGAAAAGTTATGAATGCTATAGTCGGAATTCACTGTTTTCTTTGATTAATTTAACTGTGTTTTGACCAACCTGGCTTTGGTTAGAGAGAAGACGCCGTGTTATATTTAAGTACGTATCAAATGGTATCAAAGGCAAGAATACAACACACATAGTCTTTATTTCAGCACAGTGAAAACATTACTTAACACATTGGCCCGAGTATGCAACGAAATTACTTATAGGAACGTAAAAAAATGTAGAAAATGTAATATATGAATACAATAATTCAAAGTCATGTTGATTGTCGTTGTTTTTCTAGGCGTGTCCTCGCTGTCCAAGTGTAGTCCTTTGGTGTCCAGTTTGTTAGCCACCATCATGTCCTACTGGGAGGTGTACAGAGGTTCATCAGTTGACCAATCAACGCTCAATTTTAAAGTCACGTGTTTTATTACTGATATCATGACAAAGGTGTGTTTAATTCATTACTTGTACCCAAGCCGCACGCTGTTTTCTCTTTTGTTCAGTCAAAAGCGAGGCAGGAAACCGAGAGCCTTGTTTCTTTCTTCCTGTTACCAGAACTTTAGAAGCAGTATTTCTCGCCAAAATACCCCTAACAACACTGTTTTGTAATTAAACAATACTTCGTTTGAAATTGTCTTTTGTGGTCGAGACTGAAGTAAAATGCGAGTCTCACGAGGATAAGGCAGAACTCCAGTAGTGGGCATGTGTGCTAGATCATGTTAGTATTTTTGATTCATTATTTTAGGCAAGTTGGCTGCCTCCTCCTCTAAGCCGTGTTGGAGCCGTGTTTGGTCTTCTTCAACCAAAGGAAATTTACATAGTACTCAACACCATGTGGAAAGTGCTGAAGGTGAGTCCTTTTTTATCATATAAATTTGCTGTCAGAGTTTCCTTTTTCAAAAAATTAATAGCAATGCAATTAATTTAATTAACAGTCATACAATGCTATGTGTGTGTTTGTTATATTACATATACACGCCAATTAGTCAAGTATATATAAAGGAAAATTATGTCACGAATACGGCTATTGTATCCAATGATGTAATGCCGAGATTTTAATGGGAAACCATAAGACGGGCCTTGGAACTTAAGGCGAGGAACAGCGGGAGGCTGTGGTGGACGCGGGAAATTGTGGCGGGAAATGTACAGAACCCAGCAGGAAAATGCTGTAACATACAACCCTTGGAATATCACTGGGTTAGCTGTAATCTCTTCAGGGACTTGTCAGAAATTAACGGGGACGGGGGGCAGTAGAAAAAAGGGGAGGGTCACAGTTTTTTGAGCCTTCAAGACAGGAAAAGAGGGAGGTTCACAAGAAATTAAACAGTCATGATCATAAAGAGATGCTTTAATATTCTGTTTTACAAGATAACAAAACATGTGTGAAAATCAAGGCATGCAATTAGTCCTGACATATTAAAAAGACCAGCTATGGTAAGTATAAATGCAACAACCCAACGTAAAAAAAACACCGCATAAAACAGCACGTGTTTTGCTTTTGCACATCAATTGTAAGGTATCACTCGGAAGAACTGATCTCTCTGACAGCATCACCATCAGCAGTACCATCATCATCCTTGTCATCATTACCACTATAGAAAATTCGGACGTTTTATTTATACAGGGGAGGGTCATGAATTTTAAGACGAGCTCCACGGGAGTCTTGACATTTTCATCCCTAACCTTGGGAAGGGTCATTTTCTTTTCATTTTCGTTTTTCTCATTTTTGACAAGTCCCTTTAGCACCGGATTGAAAGGGCTTTATTGCGAAAATACGGGAAGATGAATAAATTAATTGCTAGGAGATCCATTACTTTACATTGTTCATGTATTGTATTTCTGTTAGGAGTTTCCTCCTCCAAGCTCCGCCATGACACCAGAAGCTACTCGGCAAAGATGGCAGCATGGTAAGAAAATATCTCCTTCGT
>JAHPZR010028188.1:0-5000 GCA_019787425.1 Platygyra sinensis
TGCAGCCGGAGACAGAGTAGCTTGGAGGAGGAGGAGGATCAATGGCCCCATTCTCCAGGCGGAGAGGAGGGATAGATGATGATAAATTTCTTGTAGAATGTAATGTCAGTGCGGCGAGCCTATTAAGAAAATGTTACTTCACTTGACTTGAAAGAGTGAAACGTTAACATTTTTGTCAAAAGTTTCAAGTTATAAGCGATTAAAACGATTAAATTCTAACGCCGTGAAGCAAAAGATGGTAGTATCAAGTTGACCCTAACCCTAACCCTACCGAGCAGCAAAGAAGAGACAAAGCTCTAACCTTTTCAAAAGACAACAACACCATCCAAAGCTTGTAAAATTGTTTCCACAGAGTATATTCAATTCTCCCAGTAATTTTTCGTTTCTAGAAATAACAAAGCAAACTGATAAGTAAGCCAGTAAATTTGTAAGCCGGCATCAAGAACATTCGTTCCAAGGTTGTTTTTCTGCATAATTCAAGGAAAGCTTGCATGGTAATTGTCAAAAGTCATCCCTAACCTCTGTTAATCCTTACATCTGCTGGCAAGCCTATGCACATATACTTACCTCAACGTCAGATGCACAAACGTTCACCAGCGCTTGGACATTTGTTCCCAGTTTAGCACACATCTTGCCAACAGGTGTTTCAGCCAATCGCTCAGCACAGTATCGGGTTGCGTTCCCTTTTGAAATTACATTCATGGATCGCTTTTGCCTCTTATGAGCTTCGGGGTCTAAAGGCTCCATAAACAACTCGTAATCCTCTTCAGTTAAATCGTCCGACCAGTGCAAGTCTCTTTTTTCCGGTGTCGGTGAAATGTCGCACATTTTTATTCGGTTGAATTTATCTGTTTGTGCACTTGGGAAGAAAACCATTGGATACCACCTCCTGGGCAATCAGTTGTTTTCCCTTTGTGTGTGTTCTTATCACAAGCGCATGCTTTCAGGATTGGTGGGCCTGCTTTGTCTTTCAAAGGTGGAAGTTTGTCGAAGTAACTTGGCCATTTCCTACGAGAGATAAAAATGTTAAGAGTAAATGCTCCTTACCAGCAAGCATTCGCTGCCAAAAGTTTACAAATGGATTTTTTTTTAATTTGTCTTCTCCACCAAACGTTCATCAAACTGGTGAAAGGAAGGGAAATACTTTCCCTATTAATTCAAGAAGGAAAAATGGCCAAAATGTAAAAGCCAAAAGAAAGAGACGACAGGTCAGAAAATTTAATTTTCTTTTATTTCCTCAAAAAGACCCTTTGGTGAGCTATTTTCAGAAATAGACTTTAAAGTTCCAGCGAATACTCATTTTTGTGCAATCTAGGAAAGTTCGAAATACCGCTCAATCAACCAAGATGGCCGATGGAATTTATGCATGATTGCGCATTTCCATCTGGCCAGTACAGAAAGACGGGGACTTGCCTGCATTTCTTTTTCACACAGTTCATAATTTACAAAATTGTTAAACCTGACGCTATTATTTTAAGAGTCTTAACCTACGTTTCGGCAATGCTGACTTCTTCAGGGTACAAGACTAAATACCATATTTAGTCTTCTACCCTGAAGAAAGCGTCACTGCTGAATCATCGATTAAGATTCTTCAAATAACAGCTTCAGGTTTTACAATTTTCATTTTAACAATAAGCACAGGACTCACAAACTCACGATTCGGGGAATCGATCAATTATTAATGATTTATGGACGCGTATCGAGTGAGACATGACTTTCTAAAGTGAGCGGTGTTGTGCTGCACATTAGGCAGTTGAGAATTTGAGCGCTCCACCAAGCATTGTATGGAATTTAAAATAACGAACGATAAAATGGCGTGATCAAACAAAATCTTACTTTTTTGGAATAGAATAAAGAAAATATACTCACCATGTCTGTTTTTTGTAGGCCATTTGGTCTATTTCGTGTTCTTTTGTTGTTGTTGTTTTTTGTTTGGTGGCGCGGGGGGGGGGGGGGGTTGAGGTGTTAGTCGCAGCTTTCTATAGAGGTTTTGCACGGCAGCCATGTTGCATGGCAGGAACAATAGATTAATCCTATGCAAAAAAAATTGTGAACTAAGTGAACTGAAAGGGAGCATGAAGCTGGTAAGACGAAAGAAGGCTAAAAACATCCGATATGTCAGGTACCATAAAGATAAGGACCCAGAGAAACATTACAGAGAGCAACTTATGCTTTATACACCATGGCGGAAGGAAAACAGATTTGATTAAAGACCGTCAAACTGACCAAGAGAGATTTGAGCAGGTTAAGGACAACTTTGAGCAGGTTAAGGACAACTTTGACAATGTCGCTCCAAATGCAGAGCATGTCAATCAGCAGGACTGTACTGTTTAAGACAAACCTAGCGAATTATTTGGTTGCTTTGACCCCGGCAATAACAAGCAGCATAACCAATATGATTTGCTTGATGATATTGGAATTTTCCCTAGAGGTAATGATCAGGAAGAACTTGCTGTAAAGCGCATGTGTCTGATGATGATTATCGTAGGCTTGCCCGGTCTTTGAATGAAAAACAAAGACAGTTTTTTTTTTATCATGTCTTACATTAAATCAAAACAAGAGATGACCCTCCACGATTATTCTTAAGTGGTGGTGCTGAAGTTGGCAAAAGTACTGTTACAAATGCATTGAATGAAGCTCTCGTCAAATTTCTAAATAGTATCGCTGGGGAAAATCCAGATGACGTGAAAGTTGTCAAGATTGCCCCTACCAGGAAAGCAGCATTCAATATTAGAGGCAATACACTACATGTGGCTTTTAAGACACCTGTCAATAGAGGTTTTGTGTATTGTGCACTGGACAGACAGACTGAATACCGTCAGAGCAAAACTGAACAAATCGAGGGTGATATTTATCGATGAGATTTCTATGGTTGGAAGTGGCAGGTTCACCTTTTAGAACTTACGGCTGTAACAAATTATGGGAACTAATGAACCATTTGGTAGAATAAGCTTGGTAACTGTTGGAGATCTTTTCCAGTTTAAACCAGTTTTTTATAATAGTAGATCTTTGAAAATTGCTAATCTGGCTATAAGGAATTTGCAATTAACATTTGGACAGAGTACTTCACCCTCCTTGAATTGACAGAAATAATGAGACAAAAAGACGGCAAAGAATTTGCTCAGCTACTCAATCGTTTGAGAGAGGGAAATCACACCGAAAATGATATATCCAGTTTTAAAACGACTTCTGAATGTAAGGCCTGGACAAGATAATTACCCTATGAACATGACTCATTTATTTACACAAATGCGTCAGTAGATGCTCACAACAATGCTTTGTATACCCCTCTAAAGCTGAAAAAGCTCAGATTAAGACTGTGGACATTATAGCTGGAGACATTTCTAATAACCTCAAGAATCAACTGAAAAACAAAATGGATGATCCAAACAGAGGCAATGGGTTTGTATTCGCTAATGTCGGTCGGTCGCAACTGCAGCAAAAGATGACTTGACAACTAATATTGATGTGACTGATGGACTCACCAATGGTGCAGAGTGTGTCATAGAAAACATAGACTACAGAGTTGAAAATGCCACCAGACCAAGTATTATTTGGGTCTCTTTTCACATCCTGAGATAGGCAGACACCTGCGCAGAGAAAATGCGCATTTGTACAAGGCAACCTATAGAAAGGAGAGAGAAATGGACCACCAGTATTTGGAAGTAAACAAGACATATTGAATCGTTATGCGCAGGCAATCAATTGAAATTAGTATTGGGTTGGGTGCTTTGTGGGATTCAATAGGTATTGCGTGCAAGTTCCCTTTTCTTGACCAGAATTTTTCCCCTGCTATTTCAGTGGAGGAAAAAAAGAGGAAAATAATAATAATAATAATAATAATAATATAATAATAATAATAAATAATAATAATAATGATGATAAAAACTTTATAATAATAATAATAATAATAATAATAATAATAATAATAATAATAATAATAATATTACTAATGGAAATTATAAAAAAAAATCATTTAGTATTTTCGTAACAGAAGCGTAGAAAACAGCAACACGAGAAAGAAAAGAGCAATTTACACGCCGAAGAAGGCACCAAAGAACTCGCCTCGGTGAAGCGCGCGGTACCTGGAGATGCAAGTGACACGTTTTGCAAGCAGCAATTTGACCCTGAAATAAAGGGAAGACAAATTTTACAGAAGTTAATAAGGATACGAAAAATAAAAGCAAAAACCGAAAGAAAGAGCAAGTTACACACAGAATAACGCCTTCTTCTTCCTTCCCTAACTAACAGTTGAAAAGAAAGGACATGGGTCACTGCGCATCCTAAATCATTAATTGGCACATAACCACAATTCCTTGCGCCATATCACTCCGCATCCTAAATCTCTCCATTCGCGCACAACCACAATTTCTTGCGGCATACCACTGCGCATGCTAAATCTTCCATTCGCGCATAGCCACAATTCCTTACGTTTAGTAAGAAAAAGTGATTGCAAGCCCCTATAAAGTAATCTTCTGCTGATTAGAGAGCTGCCTCGCTCGTTCGCTTCAGGCTCACTCGCTGCGGCAGGAATAAAAATGAATGCAGAAAAATTTTACAATGTATATGTTAAATTTGCTGCCCTCCCCAATCCCGATAAATATAAGCTACAGCTGTACTTACCTAAATGTGGTGTCCAAGTGTTATTTCTTTTTTTTCTGGAAAGGGTTTAAGAATGAAAATGCCAGTTGTAAATGGCATGCTTTGCCACAAGAAACATTTGAGCTAAAAGAATTCCTTTGACCTTGAAAATTTATTATTATGTTTAGCATGTGCAAAATTAATTCTGCTAGACTTACATGTAATTAGGAATTTAGGAACATGAAAAGCGCAGGAACTTGAAATCATTCTTTCTTTCTGCCTATAAATGTACTGACCATTTTCTACATGTAATTCAAATAGTTGCTTGATACATTTAGATATTTATTTGATATGTAAAGGAACGACCCACAACGACCCACAACGATCCACAACGACCCACAACGACCCACAACGACCCG
>JAHPZR010028188.1:7500-14292 GCA_019787425.1 Platygyra sinensis
CGGTTTTAGGTCGTTGTGGATCGTTGTGGTTCTTTGTGGGATTGTTGTGAGTCGTTGTGGGTCGTTCCGGGTTTTAGTAATTACGGGTTCTATTAATACCGAGTTGTGAATATGAGTAAGAGCATCAATTAACTGTGAAATTGTAACTTTAATTTCGAGCGATAGATACCAATGACATGAATATTTGGAATTGGTTGGCTTAAAACCATAGCATTAATTTCCAGATTATTAAAATTACATCTGTATGGATTTTAGTACAATTCAAATCATTCGTAATGTACACAGCAGTTCAATAGCAAGTTCTTATGTTAGACTGACTTAAGTCATTTCAGTAAAGCGTAAATTGACCAAGCTGATATGTATCATTTCTATCTGACAAGCAAAGTTTTGATCCAACAAAAATGTTGAGATCAGCTTTTTGAATGTTGTAATCACTTCGCACATCATCTATGTGGAGGTGGAGGTATCTAACATTCTGAAACAAGATTGTTTTTGTTTGGGGTGAATTGGAAGTCTGTAAAACTGCTAAAGGCACAAGGCTTGCTTGGGTTCTCAGTCTGCTCATTTCACTTTTAACTTCCTCAATAACCTTAATTTTGTTTTCATTCAAATTAAGGATATACAGTGCAGAGCTGCTTCGTACACGGCTCAAGCCAACATAATGCATGTGCTCTCTTGTGGATGCTGGAAAATCAACGACTGCCTCATCTTATGTGTCGCCTTGACAACGGTGAATAGTCTTGACAGCAGCAGGTCTAAGCAGCAACTGGCGCCAGAGAGTTTGGCTTTCACTTGTTTTATTGACTCAAAATTGTCTTGTTACTTCCAATACTGGTGTCCATTTTCTTTCTATAGTTGCCTTGTACAAATGCGCATTTTCTCTGCGCAGGTGTCTGCCTATCTCAGGATGTGGAAAAGAGACCCAAATAATACTTGGTCTGGTGGCATTTTCAACTCTGTAGTCTATGTTTTCTATGACACACTCTGCACCATTGGTGAGTCCATCAGTCACATCAATATTAGTTGTCAAGTCATCTTTTGCTGCAGTTGCGACCGACCGACATTAGCGAATACAAACCCATTGCCTCTGTTGGATCATCCATTTTGTTTTTCAGTTGATTCTTGAGGTTATTAGAAATGTCTCCAGCTATAATGTCCACAGTCTTAATCTGAGCTTTTTCAGCTTTAGAGGGGTATACAAAGCATTGTTGTGAGCATCTACTGACGCATTTGTGTAAATAAATGAGTCATGTTCATAGGGTAATTATCTTGTCCAGGCCTTACATTCAGAAGTCGTTTTAAACTGGATATATCATTTTCGGTGTGATTTCCCTCTCTCAAACGATTGAGTAGCTGAGCAAATTCTTTGCCGTCTTTTTGTCTCATTATTTCTGTCAATTCAAGGAGGGTGAAGTACTCTGTCCAAATGTTAATTGCAAATTCCTTATAGCCAGATTAGCAATTTTCAAAGATCTACTATTATAAAAAACTGGTTTAAACTGGAAAAGATCTCCAACAGTTACCAAGCTTATTCTACCAAATGGTTCATTAGTTCCCATAATTTGTTACAGCCGTAAGTTCTAAAAGGTGAACCTGCCACTTCCAACCATAGAAATCTCATCGATAAATATCACCCTCGATTTGTTCAGTTTTGCTCTGACGGTATTCAGTCTGTCTGTCCAGTGCACAATACACAAAACCTCTATTGACAGGTGTCTTAAAAGCCACATGTAGTGTATTGCCTCTAATATTGAATGCTGCTTTCCTGGTAGGGGCAATCTTGACAACTTTCACGTCATCTGGATTTTCCCCAGCGATACTATTTAGAAATTTGACGAGAGCTTCATTCAATGCATTTGTAACAGTACTTTTGCCAACTTCAGCACCACCACTTAAGAATAATCGTGGAGGGTCATCTCTTGTTTTGATTTAATGTAAGACATGATAAAAAAAACTGTCTTTGTTTTTCATTCAAAGACCGGGCAAGCCTACGATAATCATCATCAGACACATGCGCTTTACAGCAAGTTCTTCCTGATCATTACCTCTAGGGAAAATTCCAATATCATCAAGCAAATCATATTGGTTATGCTGCTTGTTATTGCCGGGGTCAAAGCAACCAAATAATTCGCTAGGTTTGTCTTAAACAGTACAGTCCTGCTGATTGACATGCTCTGCATTTGGAGCGACATTGTCAAAGTTGTCCTTAACCTGCTCAAAGTTGTCCTTAACCTGCTCAAATCTCTCTTGGTCAGTTTGACGGTCTTTAATCAAATCTGTTTTCCTTCCGCCATGGTGTATAAAGCATAAGTTGCTCTCTGTAATGTTTCTCTGGGTCCTTATCTTTATGGTACCTGACATATCGGATGTTTTTAGCCTTCTTTCGTCTTACCAGCTTCATGCTCCCTTTCAGTTCACTTAGTTCACAATTTTTTTTGCATAGGATTAATCTATTGTTCCTGCCATGCAACATGGCTGCCGTGCAAAACCTCTATAGAAAGCTGCGACTAACACCTCAACCCCCCCCCCCCCCCGCGCCACCAAACAAAAAACAACAACAACAAAAGAACACGAAATAGACCAAATGGCCTACAAAAAACAGACATGGTGAGTATATTTTCTTTATTCTATTCCAAAAAAGTAAGATTTTGTTTGATCACGCCATTTTATCGTTCGTTATTTTAAATTCCATACAATGCTTGGTGGAGCGCTCAAATTCTCAACTGCCTAATGTGCAGCACAACACCGCTCACTTTAGAAAGTCATGTCTCACTCGATACGCGTCCATAAATCATTAATAATTGATCGATTCCCCGAATCGTGAGTTTGTGAGTCCTGTGCTTATTGTTAAAATGAAAATTGTAAAACCTGAAGCTGTTATTTGAAGAATCTTAATCGATGATTCAGCAGTGACGCTTTCTTCAGGGTAGAAGACTAAATATGGTATTTAGTCTTGTACCCTGAAGAAGTCAGCATTGCCGAAACGTAGGTTAAGACTCTTAAAATAATAGCGTCAGGTTTAACAATTTTGTAAATTATGAACTGTGTGAAAAAGAAATGCAGGCAAGTCCCCGTCTTTCTGTACTGGCCAGATGGAAATGCGCAATCATGCATAAATTCCATCGGCCATCTTGGTTGATTGAGCGGTATTTCGAACTTTCCTAGATTGCACAAAAATGAGTATTCGCTGGAACTTTAAAGTCTATTTCTGAAAATAGCTCACCAAAGGGTCTTTTTGAGGAAATAAAAGAAAATTAAAATTTTCTGACCTGTCGTCTCTTTCTTTTGGCTTTTACATTTTGGCCATTTTTCCTTCTTGAATTAATAGGGAAAGTATTTCCCTTCCTTTCACCAGTTTGATGAACGTTTGGTGGAGAAGACAAATTAAAAAAAAATCCATTTGTAAACTTTTGGCAGCGAATGCTTGCTGGTAAGGAGCATTTACTCTTAACATTTTTATCTCTCGTAGGAAATGGCCAAGTTACTTCGACAAACTTCCACCTTTGAAAGACAAAGCAGGCCCACCAATCCTGAAAGCATGCGCTTGTGATAAGAACACACACAAAGGGAAAACAACTGATTGCCCAGGAGGTGGTATCCCAATGGTTTTCTTCCCAAGTGCACAAACAGATAAATTCAACCGAATAAAAATGTGCGACATTTCACCGACACCGGAAAAAAGAGACTTGCACTGGTCGGACGATTTAACTGAAGAGGATTACGAGTTGTTTATGGAGCCTTTAGACCCCGAAGCTCATAAGAGGCAAAAGCGATCCATGAATGTAATTTCAAAAGGGAACGCAACCCGATACTGTGCTGAGCGATTGGCTGAAACACCTGTTGGCAAGATGTGTGCTAAACTGGGAACAAATGTCCAAGCGCTGGTGAACGTTTGTGCATCTGACGTTGAGGTAAGTATATGTGCATAGGCTTGCCAGCAGATGTAAGGATTAACAGAGGTTAGGGATGACTTTTGACAATTACCATGCAAGCTTTCCTTGAATTATGCAGAAAAACAACCTTGGAACGAATGTTCTTGATGCCGGCTTACAAATTTACTGGCTTACTTATCAGTTTGCTTTGTTATTTCTAGAAACGAAAAATTACTGGGAGAATTGAATATACTCTGTGGAAACAATTTTACAAGCTTTTGGATGGTGTTGTTGTCTTTTGAAAAGGTTAGAGCTTTGTCTCTTCTTTGCTGCTCGGTAGGGTTAGGGTTAGGGTCAACTTGATACTACCATCTTTTGCTTCACGGCGTTAGAATTTAATCGTTTTAATCGCTTATAACTTGAAACTTTTGACAAAAATGTTAACGTTTCACTCTTTCAAGTCAAGTGAAGTAACATTTTCTTAATAGGCTCGCCGCACTGACATTACATTCTACAAGAAATTTATCATCATCTATCCCTCCTCTCCGCCTGGAGAATGGGGCCATTGATCCTCCTCCTCCTCCAAGCTACTCTGTCTCCGGCTGCAACCTCAGCTTGTCTCCAGGTCTTAAATCCGAGATGTTCCCTCCCTTTGTTTACTGTTCAACGCCATGTCTCTCTCGGCCGTCCTCTTCTACGCTTGCTTTCAGGTGTCCACGTCAGTGCAATTTTGGGATTTTTGTCTGATGGCATTCTTAAAACATGACCTAACCACTTCCATCGCCTGGTTCTTACTTGCTCATCAACTGTCCTTGTACCTGACCTTTCTCTTATCTCCTCGTTGCTGATCTTCATTGGCCAGTAAACCTTCAGGATTGTTTTTAAACACTTATGCTGGAAGACATTTAGCTTGTATTCATCCCCTTTGGTCATTCTCCACGTCTCACAACCGTAGAGCAGAACGGCAACTACATTGGTTTTGAAGATTGTGGTCTTTGTCTTTCGACCGAGGAGGCTACTTTTCCATACTTTGTTAAGCTTGTTAAAGGCTGCTCTTGCTTTGCCTATTCGTGCTCTTATATCGCTAGCTGCGCCACCGTCCTTATCAACCTTGGCACCGAGATATACAAAACTCTCTACATCTTCTACATCTCTCTCCCTGAACGTTAATGGATCCAGTCTTCCAGGATTGTACCTCAAAACTTTGGTCTTGCTTTACCTCCAAACTGACTCAGTCTGTTCAATTTATCCTGTGCCTGACTCCATCTGCTAGACAAGAGTGCTGAGTCATCAGCAAAATCAAGGTCATCGAGGGTTGTTGTCAGTTTCCATCTGGTTCCATTTCTGTTGTTCTCCACAGTTCTGCTCATAACCCAGTCAATGACAAGAAATAAGAAGCCGGACATAACACAACCTTGTCTTACCCCCGATAGCACTTCAAACCACTCCAGATGACCGGTCTCATCCAACACTGCACATCTGCAATTCTTGTACATCGCCTTCACCATATTGACTAGTTTGTTTGGGATTCCATAACTCTTTAGCAAGTGCCATGGTGTCTCTCTGAGGACACTATCAAAGGCTTTCTCAAAACCTACAAAACACAAGTAGAGGCATGAATTCCACTCAATAACCTTTACGATGATATCACGCAACACAAATATCTGTTCGGTTGTACTTCTGCCACTTCTATATCAAGCCTTTTCGTCTCGTATTCTTGTGATGATCACTCTACCCATCACTTTTGCTGCTGTTGGTATAAGCGCAATTCCTCTCCAATTTCCACATGCTGCTAAATCACCTTTCTTGGGCAATTTAACAATCAGACTCTTACCCCAATCATCCGGTATTTCGTCCTTATCCCAGATTTTCTGAAATAATGCGTGCAGCACATTGGTGGTTGTGTCTACGTCTGCTTTTAGCATCTCGGCAGTGATGGAATCTATTCCTGCTGCTTTTCCATTCTTCATAATTCTTACAGCTCTCCTAATCTATTTTTTTGTGATATAACCGGTGTCAATGACCTCATTGGTTGGAGTATCTTGTCTTATGATAGCCTCATCTGTCGATGCCGGTCTGTTCAGCACCTCGGTAAATTGATATCTCCACCTTTATCCTTATCGCATCATCTTTGGTAGTAACCAGCCCTCTTTATCTTTCACCATTGTGATGTTCTTTGGTCTGTCGTTACATAGCTTCCTTGTGGCATTGTAAACTCCTTTCATATTTCCTACATTTGCTGCATTTCTGCTTCTTTGGCAATATCATTGGCCCATTCTCTTTTGTCTCTTCTCAGTGATCTCTTGACCAACTTATCTTTTTTCCGGTATTCTTCCTGCCATCTCTTTCTCAGTCTTTCTGATTTTGCATCGTTGATCGTCTCTTTAAGTTTCCTCCTTTCTTATATTTCTTTCCAGCTGTCTATACTAATCCAGGTTTTGCTTTTCCTCTTTCTATAACCTATAACACCTTTTTGGCAGTTGTACTATAGCCTGTTTTGATGTTCTTCCAACATCTTTCTATGTTGTCGTTGCCTCCACTGTCCAAATCTTCGTTCTCTATCTCTTCTTCTGTTAGGCAACTGAGCCTGTTTTTTAAGTTTTAAGACGCAACTCTTTACGCTTATTTCTGGGATGCCTCAATTTAGTTTGACATCATCTCTCTCTCTCTCATCCCTTTTGGGCTGAGCACCACTCTGCACAGCGTAAGCGTGATCGTGGCAAGGAACCAAGGTTTGTGGTCACTTCCTATGTCGGCATCTCTTGTATGTTTCTGGTGTCGTCAATGGATTGTCTGAACTTGTTGTTGATGGTGACGTGGTCAATCTGGTTTTTAAACTTGCTGTGCTGGTGACGTCCAAGTATATTTGTGTATTCTTTGTGTGGAAACTGAATGTTTATAAAAGGTCATGCATGGCACA
>JAHPZR010028190.1:0-17562 GCA_019787425.1 Platygyra sinensis
GTCTTGTTACTTCCAATACTGGTGTCCATTTTCTTTCTATAGTGTGCCTTGTACAAATGCGCATTTTTCTCTGCGCAGGTGTCTGCCTATCTCAGGATGTGGAAAAGAGACCCAAATAATACTTGGTCTGGTGGCATTTTCAACTCTGTAGTCTATGTTTTCTATGACACACTCTGCACCATTGGTGAGTCCATCAGTCACATCAATATTAGTTGTCAAGTCATCTTTTGCTGCAGTTGCGACCGACCGACATTAGCGAATACAAACCCATTGCCTCTGTTTGGATCATCCATTTTGTTTTTCAGTTGATTCTTGAGGTTATTAGAAATGTCTCCAGCTATAATGTCCACAGTCTTAATCTGAGCTTTTTCAGCTTTAGAGGGGTATACAAAGCATTGTTGTGAGCATCTACTGACGCATTTGTGTAAATAAATGAGTCATGTTCATAGGGTAATTATCTTGTCCAGGCCTTACATTCAGAAGTCGTTTTAAAACTGGATATATCATTTTCGGTGTGATTTCCCTCTCTCAAACGATTGAGTAGCTGAGCAAATTCTTTGCCGTCTTTTTGTCTCATTATTTCTGTCAATTCAAGGAGGGTGAAGTACTCTGTCCAAATGTTAATTGCAAATTCCTTATAGCCAGATTAGCAATTTTCAAAGATCTACTATTATAAAAAACTGGTTTAAACTGGAAAAGATCTCCAACAGTTACCAAGCTTATTCTACCAAATGGTTCATTAGTTCCCATAATTTGTTACAGCCGTAAGTTCTAAAAGGTGAACCTGCCACTTCCAACCATAGAAATCTCATCGATAAATATCACCCTCGATTTGTTTCAGTTTTGCTCTGACGGTATTCAGTCTGTCTGTCCAGTGCACAATACACAAAACCTCTATTGACAGGTGTCTTAAAAGCCACATGTAGTGTATTGCCTCTAATATTGAATGCTGCTTTCCTGGTAGGGGCAATCTTGACAACTTTCACGTCATCTGGATTTTCCCCAGCGATACTATTTAGAAATTTGACGAGAGCTTCATTCAATGCATTTGTAACAGTACTTTTGCCAACTTCAGCACCACCACTTAAGAATAATCGTGGAGGGTCATCTCTTGTTTTGATTTAATGTAAGACATGATAAAAAAAACTGTCTTTGTTTTTCATTCAAAGACCGGGCAAGCCTACGATAATCATCATCAGACACATGCGCTTTACAGCAAGTTCTTCCTGATCATTACCTCTAGGGAAAATTCCAATATCATCAAGCAAATCATATTGGTTATGCTGCTTGTTATTGCCGGGGTCAAAGCAACCAAATAATTCGCTAGGTTTGTCTTAAACAGTACAGTCCTGCTGATTGACATGCTCTGCATTTGGAGCGACATTGTCAAAGTTGTCCTTAACCTGCTCAAAGTTGTCCTTAACCTGCTCAAATCTCTCTTGGTCAGTTTGACGGTCTTTAATCAAATCTGTTTTCCTTCCGCCATGGTGTATAAAGCATAAGTTGCTCTCTGTAATGTTTCTCTGGGTCCTTATCTTTATGGTACCTGACATATCGGATGTTTTTAGCCTTCTTTCGTCTTACCAGCTTCATGCTCCCTTTCAGTTCACTTAGTTCACAATTTTTTTTGCATAGGATTAATCTATTGTTCCTGCCATGCAACATGGCTGCCGTGCAAAACCTCTATAGAAAGCTGCGACTAACACCTCAACCCCCCCCCCCCCCCGCGCCACCAAACAAAAAACAACAACAACAAAAGAACACGAAATAGACCAAATGGCCTACAAAAAAACAGACATGGTGAGTATATTTTCTTTATTCTATTCCAAAAAAGTAAGATTTTGTTTGATCACGCCATTTTATCGTTCGTTATTTTAAATTCCATACAATGCTTGGTGGAGCGCTCAAATTCTCAACTGCCTAATGTGCAGCACAACACCGCTCACTTTAGAAAGTCATGTCTCACTCGATACGCGTCCATAAATCATTAATAATTGATCGATTCCCCGAATCGTGAGTTTGTGAGTCCTGTGCTTATTGTTAAAATGAAAATTGTAAAACCTGAAGCTGTTATTTGAAGAATCTTAATCGATGATTCAGCAGTGACGCTTTCTTCAGGGTAGAAGACTAAATATGGTATTTAGTCTTGTACCCTGAAGAAGTCAGCATTGCCGAAACGTAGGTTAAGACTCTTAAAATAATAGCGTCAGGTTTAACAATTTTGTAAATTATGAACTGTGTGAAAAAGAAATGCAGGCAAGTCCCCGTCTTTCTGTACTGGCCAGATGGAAATGCGCAATCATGCATAAATTCCATCGGCCATCTTGGTTGATTGAGCGGTATTTCGAACTTTCCTAGATTGCACAAAAATGAGTATTCGCTGGAACTTTAAAGTCTATTTCTGAAAATAGCTCACCAAAGGGTCTTTTTGAGGAAATAAAAGAAAATTAAAATTTCTGACCTGTCGTCTCTTTCTTTTGGCTTTTACATTTGGCCATTTTTCCTTCTTGAATTAATAGGGAAAGTATTTCCCTTCCTTTCACCAGTTTGATGAACGTTTGGTGGAGAAGACAAATTAAAAAAAAATCCATTTGTAAACTTTTGGCAGCGAATGCTTGCTGGTAAGGAGCATTTACTCTTAACATTTTTATCTCTCGTAGGAAATGGCCAAGTTACTTCGACAAACTTCCACCTTTGAAAGACAAAGCAGGCCCACCAATCCTGAAAGCATGCGCTTGTGATAAGAACACACACAAAGGGAAAACAACTGATTGCCCAGGAGGTGGTATCCCAATGGTTTTCTTCCCAAGTGCACAAACAGATAAATTCAACCGAATAAAAATGTGCGACATTTCACCGGACACCGGAAAAAAGAGACTTGCACTGGTCGGACGATTTAACTGAAGAGGATTACGAGTTGTTTATGGAGCCTTTAGACCCCGAAGCTCATAAGAGGCAAAAGCGATCCATGAATGTAATTTCAAAAGGGAACGCAACCCGATACTGTGCTGAGCGATTGGCTGAAACACCTGTTGGCAAGATGTGTGCTAAACTGGGAACAAATGTCCAAGCGCTGGTGAACGTTTGTGCATCTGACGTTGAGGTAAGTATATGTGCATAGGCTTGCCAGCAGATGTAAGGATTAACAGAGGTTAGGGATGACTTTTGACAATTACCATGCAAGCTTTCCTTGAATTATGCAGAAAAACAACCTTGGAACGAATGTTCTTGATGCCGGCTTACAAATTTACTGGCTTACTTATCAGTTTGCTTTGTTATTTCTAGAAACGAAAAATTACTGGGAGAATTGAATATACTCTGTGGAAACAATTTTACAAGCTTTTGGATGGTGTTGTTGTCTTTTGAAAAGGTTAGAGCTTTGTCTCTTCTTTGCTGCTCGGTAGGGTTAGGGTTAGGGTCAACTTGATACTACCATCTTTTGCTTCACGGCGTTAGAATTTAATCGTTTTAATCGCTTATAACTTGAAACTTTTGACAAAAATGTTAACGTTTCACTCTTTCAAGTCAAGTGAAGTAACATTTTCTTAATAGGCTCGCCGCACTGACATTACATTCTACAAGAAATTTATCATCATCTATCCCTCCTCTCCGCCTGGAGAATGGGGCCATTGATCCTCCTCCTCCTCCAAGCTACTCTGTCTCCGGCTGCAACCTCAGCTTGTCTCCAGGTCTTAAATCCGAGATGTTCCCTCCCTTTGTTTACTGTTCAACGCCATGTCTCTCTCGGCCGTCCTCTTCTACGCTTGCTTTCAGGTGTCCACGTCAGTGCAATTTTGGGATTTTTGTCTGATGGCATTCTTAAAACATGACCTAACCACTTCCATCGCCTGGTTCTTACTTGCTCATCAACTGTCCTTGTACCTGACCTTTCTCTTATCTCCTCGTTGCTGATCTTCATTGGCCAGTAAACCTTCAGGATTGTTTTTAAACACTTATGCTGGAAGACATTTAGCTTGTATTCATCCCCTTTGGTCATTCTCCACGTCTCACAACCGTAGAGCAGAACGGCAACTACATTGGTTTTGAAGATTGTGGTCTTTGTCTTTCGACCGAGGAGGCTACTTTTCCATACTTTGTTAAGCTTGTTAAAGGCTGCTCTTGCTTTGCCTATTCGTGCTCTTATATCGCTAGCTGCGCCACCGTCCTTATCAACCTTGGCACCGAGATATACAAAACTCTCTACATCTTCTACATCTCTCTCCCTGAACGTTAATGGATCCAGTCTTCCAGGATTGTACCTCAAAAACTTTGGTCTTGCTTTACCTCCAAACTGACTCAGTCTGTTCAATTTATCCTGTGCCTGACTCCATCTGCTAGACAAGAGTGCTGAGTCATCAGCAAAATCAAGGTCATCGAGGGTTGTTGTCAGTTTCCATCTGGTTCCATTTCTGTTGTTCTCCACAGTTCTGCTCATAACCCAGTCAATGACAAGAAATAAGAAGCCGGACATAACACAACCTTGTCTTACCCCCGATAGCACTTCAAACCACTCCAGATGACCGGTCTCATCCAACACTGCACATCTGCAATTCTTGTACATCGCCTTCACCATATTGACTAGTTTGTTTGGGATTCCATAACTCTTTAGCAAGTGCCATGGTGTCTCTCTGAGGACACTATCAAAGGCTTTCTCAAAACCTACAAAACACAAGTAGAGGCATGAATTCCACTCAATAACCTTTACGATGATATCACGCAACACAAATATCTGTTCGGTTGTACTTCTGCCACTTCTATATCAAGCCTTTTCGTCTCGTATTCTTGTGATGATCACTCTACCCATCACTTTTGCTGCTGTTGGTATAAGCGCAATTCCTCTCCAATTTCCACATGCTGCTAAATCACCTTTCTTGGGCAATTTAACAATCAGACTCTTACCCCAATCATCCGGTATTTCGTCCTTATCCCAGATTTTCTGAAATAATGCGTGCAGCACATTGGTGGTTGTGTCTACGTCTGCTTTTAGCATCTCGGCAGTGATGGAATCTATTCCTGCTGCTTTTCCATTCTTCATAATTCTTACAGCTCTCCTAATCTATTTTTTTTGTGATATAACCGGTGTCAATGACCTCATTGGTTGGAGTATCTTGTCTTATGATAGCCCTCATCTGTCGATGCCGGTCTGTTCAGCACCTCGGTAAATTGATATCTCCACCTTTATCCTTATCGCATCATCTTTGGTAGTAACCAGCCCTCTTTATCTTTCACCATTGTGATGTTCTTTGGTCTGTCGTTACATAGCTTCCTTGTGGCATTGTAAACTCCTTTCATATTTCCTACATTTGCTGCATTTCTGCTTCTTTGGCAATATCATTGGCCCATTCTCTTTTGTCTCTTCTCAGTGATCTCTTGACCAACTTATCTTTTTTCCGGTATTCTTCCTGCCATCTCTTTCTCAGTCTTTCTGATTTTGCATCGTTGATCGTCTCTTTAAGTTTCCTCCTTTCTTATATTTCTTTCCAGCTGTCTATACTAATCCAGGTTTTGCTTTTCCTCTTTCTATAACCTATAACACCTTTTTGGCAGTTGTACTATAGCCTGTTTTGATGTTCTTCCAACATCTTTCTATGTTGTCGTTGCCTCCACTGTCCAAATCTTCGTTCTCTATCTCTTCTTCTGTTAGGCAACTGAGCCTGTTTTTAAGTTTTAAGACGCAACTCTTTTCCTTATTTCTGGGATTCCTCAATTTATTGACATCATCTCTCTCTCTCGTCATCATACCCCTTTTTGGGTCTGGACGCACTCTGCACAAAAGCGTAAGCGTGATCGTGGCAAGGGACAAAGGTTGTGGTCACGTTCCTATGTCGGCATCTCTGTATGTTCTGGTGTCAGTCATGGATTGTCTGAACTTGTTGTTGATGGTGACGTGGTCAATCTGGTTTTTAAACTTGCTGTCTGGTGACGTCCAAGTATATTTGTGTATATCTTTGTGTGAGAAAAACTGATGTTATAAAGGTCATGCATGGCACAAAAGTTGACAAAACCGTTCTCCGTTGTCATTCCTAAAAACCCCCCACGTAGTGGGTATTTACCTATGGTTGTCTCCTCTCCTTCTTCTGCTTGAGCAACCTTGGCATTCCAGTCACCCATCACAATCAACAGGTCATGTTTTTGGACACCTTATCTAACACCGGTTGCAATTGATCGTAGAAGTCGTCTTTTGTCTCAGATTCAGCGTCAATGGTAGGGGCATAAACTTGCACGATTGTTGTCTTAATATATTGGAGTTGAACCTTGCAGTTATGATGCGGTCATTAAATGGGTTCCATTCTAAAAGACTTCCGG
This sequence comes from Platygyra sinensis, assembly GCA_019787425.1. Classification (NCBI taxonomy): domain Eukaryota; kingdom Metazoa; phylum Cnidaria; class Anthozoa; order Scleractinia; family Merulinidae; genus Platygyra; species Platygyra sinensis. The sequence goes on from JAHPZR010028190.1 coordinate 6,307, forward strand.
CAGCCGCCTTTTCAAGGAGTAGCGCCACTCCACTTTGATGCATGTCATCATCCCTGCCAGAATATAATTTAGTCTCACCTGTTGCTGTTTGTAAACCTCTAAAGCCCGCCCATCTGCATTCGCTGATGCCGAGTATGCGGAGTTTGTACCTTCTGGCTTCCTTCACGATTTGCGCTGTTTTCCCAGCACTAAACATTGTTCTTAAGTTCCAGCACCCGACCCTCACACTCTCTTTGGGTGTAGCTAACGGCCTACTCTCTGTACGAGCTTCACTGATTTGACTCGTACCCGTCATGCTGCCATTCTCCCATCGTATGAAGTTATCATCCGGAGTACGGCAGGTCGTTTGGCTGCTACCCTTTTAACTTGTTTTCAAAGAATTTCTGGTTTCTGTAATCTGGTGTTTTTCAAGAGGCTGGGTGATTGGCTTTGCGCTCAACCTCCACTCTGGAGGGTCGGGTTTAATTTGTCTTTCGGGGTTTCCTTCCCCTAGGTTTGAAATCAGAGTTTTCCATTTTTCTTAGGCGCGCTGCCCAACCAAGGCTATCCAGTCTCTGTGCAATACCCGCAGCAGATTGGGTTTTTTGAAGGCGCTAATCCACTAAGTCACGATCGCTACCTTGTACCACCCAGAAATCAGTGCCAAAACGACCCCGTACGACGTGAACGCTTCCGGTTGGGAACTTTGGCGAGTTGCCAGACGCTGTGGTGCGGACGCAGCCCTTCTATCTCGGGGCATTTTGATACGATTAGGAGCTCGTCCCTAATCTCACCCCTGGCCATATTAGTCCTTTAGGGGTCAGACGAAATTTATACGGGTTCATTAACCATCAAAGTTCATTCTCAACCACATCTTAGGCAATCCGTAACTTGTCCTTGCCTCTATGATGATCAGTCATACTAATAAAACTGTTCCAACTAAGAAACAACAGCAACAACAACACCACCATTAGCAACAGCAACAACAACATTAACAACGACAACAAAACTATAGTACCAATTAAACCAAATCAACGAGCTCTTGGAGCCAGCTCATTCTCGTAATCGCTTTTAAGTTTGTATTGATTTCTTGGACTCGTTATTGAATATAGGTACAGTTGAATTCCGCTTATGTGAACGTTCGAGGTTAACACAAGAAACAGCTGGAAATAATTAACAATTATTCACCGAAGTGGAGGTGAATAGTGGTGGATATTTACCGAGCCTCTTAATATCCACCAATTTCACCGACACTGAGCTGAATAATAAGCACTTAATGACTGGCCACAAGGGAAACAGTGAGTTTTGTTTCCCCGAGACCCTCAATGTTCCCCGAGGCGAAGCCGAGGGGAACATTGAGGTCGAGGGGAAACAAAACTCACTGTTTCCCGAGGGGCCAGTCATTAAGTGTTTTGTTATACCTCCCGACTCAAATATAGAAAAAGCTCCGAAAAAAATGATTCGCTTGACGCCATTGCATACACTGGCCGCACTCGCAAAATTGAGCGGCTGCCAAAACCAACCTGTCCTATCGAAAAATCACGATAACAGTCTTTTTCTTTGCAGCTAACAAAAAATATAGACAGTACTAAAGTTGCTTTGGCGTCTTCTAATGCTTTACTCGAGCATTTTGAGTTTGATTTGATCAGGAGCAGCATATTTTGTTGTAAATTACACAAATACTTTCCTACCTGGCGACGGCGATCGACGAGCGAGTTGACGAACGTGGGCAACCCATTTTTGGCGCCAAACCAAAAGCTTGGAGACACAAAACGTTCATATTTTCCCTTTTGTTAATCTGCACGATATGTTTTTGCGACTATAAATCCCTTTTCTTGAATAATGAATGCCGTCTCTAATGAGAAACGTTGTCCTACTTCAATGGCTTTTCAACATCAGGCCGACTGGTACACAAATTTCCCGCGGTTTCAAGGTGCACAACTTGATCACGTGCGAGTCCAAAGTTCAAGGTGTTGTTTCCCTAGGGCGTCATTGAGTTTTGTTCGCCCTAGGGCGTCATTGAGTTTTGACCAATGGCACGTGACACGTTCTCCTCCAATCAGGAAACGTATTTGAGTTAGGAGGTATAACAATAAGCACTTAATGACTGGCCCCAAGGAAAACAGTGAGATTTGTTTCCCAAAGACCTTCAACTTTGAGGTCGAGGGGAAACAAGACTCACTGTTTCCCACGGGGCCAGTCATTAAGTGTTTTGCTATACCTCCTAATCAAAACTAGAAAAAAAACAGCGAAGAAATCGTTTGCTTTACGCCGGCTGGCTCATAAATTTGCCGGGATTTCAAGGGATTTCAAGGAGGACGACCTGATCACGTGAGAGTCGTAAGTTCATGTTGTTGTTTCCCTAGGGAGTTAGTGAGTTTAGTTCGCCCTAGGGAGTAAGTGAGTTTTGGCCCACGGCACATGGCACGTTTTCCTCTAATCGGAAAACGTATTCGAGTTGGGAGGTATAACAATTGTTTTTGTATGTACTACACAAGCTGAATAACTAGCGGACGCCAAAGAAGTAACTTTATTCTGTGACAATATACCGACAAAGCCATTTTGCTGAAGGCTGTTCTATATCTTTTAAAATTCAAAAAAAAAATCATCTTAAAACAACATGCTTCAAATTTTAAAAGGCTTGTTTGGATTGCTATAGTAGGTAGGGGTAGCAACCGAGACTACTTCCGTTCACGGTCTACAATGCAACTTTCGTCTACAAACAATGAATGCCAAGGCTGATACTACGTGGAAAAGCTTAACGGGGCAACGACATGATAGAGTCCAACTGAAAGCCAAGAATTGCAACCGTGGACTGCTGTGTCGACTTTATTGGGTCTCGTCAGCACGGTGTAGCAAGCGTTTTGTATGTGACATTGGGCAATTGGCAAAGATTTGAATTCATCTGAGGTCATCACCATCTGCATTTAGTGGGTATATGGAGGATCCGTCGACCGGCCTGATTACTTTCATAGCTGTCGCTACGGCGCCGTGCTGACGAGGTCCCAGCAAGGTCCGAAATCAGCTGTCCACGGTTGGCAATTCTTGGCTTTTCAGTTTGGACTCGACATCGTGCCGTTGGCCCCTGTTAAGCTTGGCTACGTAGCATATCAGCCTTGCATCATTGTTTGCTATTCTTTCTAGTTTTGGCTGATCAGATCTTTCACCGGTCCTAAACAGGCAGCATTTTCCGTTCGCGGTCCTTACCGTCTACAGTTTACAACTCAATCATTGCTTCCAGTATGAATGAGCTAAAAAGGTGACAGTTCTGATTTCCGTTTTGAACTGATTAAAAAATGGTTAAAAGCTGTAGTTGTGCTTCTTTCCTAGTGCTCTTCATTGAGTGAAACTATTGTTTCCTTTTGTGGCTACTGCTGCTTGGCAGCTGTAGCCATATTGCTATCATGTGCGTAAGTAAGTAGAGTGTCCAATTTTCGGATTGCGTTCGAAACTATTCGGTCTTCGTGACGGATAATCCAATATAAATCGATCCGGTGTTCGGAATGAAAGAACATTCGAATTTCTGTGTTTTTCTCGGTTTTGCTCGACTGGTAATCGAACATAGCAAAAATTATATTTGAAATCGCTTGACATTCCTAAACAAAGATCTACAGTTTTTTAGAAGGACTGGAGGAGTTTTTTTCCGTGTAGATTGTAGAATAACTTCAGACTGTCGGGTATGTAGTATTTTAAAAACACTTTCCGGCTGGGTCTATGCTAGCAGAAATTGTGCGGAGTTCGTTTACTGGTCGTGGCGATCGAAGTGAATTGTGCAGCCATATCTGCCGTGTTGCGATCTTCAACCCTTTTCAAGAATTATAACTCCTCTGAAGAGGCGACTAATCTCTTTCGAGAGAACCAAGATGAATCGTGATAAACTCCCTCGCGAAAACAACAAAAACAACAATCTAATAACAACGCGTCAAATTACATTGCACATAATTTGCATAAACTTTCAAGTTGTGTTTTTTGAAAATGACTTCCGCGAATTTGGAATTCCTATCGCAGCTTGCGAAGAAATAATCAAGCTCCCTACTTTAATTGAATCAAGGCAGGAGTATTCTTAAAAAGGAGCTCATTTATAGGCGAAGATGCGGCAGTCTGTTTTGCTATTTATTTTGGCTTCACTCGTCTAGTTCGCGTCACGCAACGTGATTTTCTTAGGCAGTCAAACGCAGTTTTTTTCAAAAGAATTGGCGATTGCTAAGTTTGCTAAGTATATATGAATTACTAGTGAAGTAAATTTGCAGGACTATTGTCAATGCAGAATTTCCTTAGAACTTGGCAAGAACATTGGCTCGTCAGTAATCTCGCACAATTACCCGTACAATCGAGGTTTTAATTTTCCTGCACAATTTTACCTCAAAATCACGGTGTTTTTTTCTGCACCCTTCATTTAAAGCCAACTAACTTAGAGGTAAGATATTAAATTCAAACTACCGAAAGTCTTATCTATACAAATTTGGAGATCGGCATATCTTGCGCGGTGCAAGAAACAAGTCGGCATGTTTTTAATAAGCTACGAGTGCAACTAGTGAGACAATCTCAGATAGTGCAGAGTGTTATGCAGGACTGTCAGTACGTTTTGAGTCATCAGCTGCCTGTATGTAACTTGTTAGTTTAAGGCCCAAAAATAACTTACAATTACTGTTTGTCAAGACGGTTTTAAATTTTACTGTGGTATTTTACGTGGAATTTCGTTCATTCTAAATTCATTAATACGTTGAACTAGCAAACGTGATACTTTAAGTTTTTCAACGCCAACGTTTGTAACTTGATACTTTTGTTTTTCTCGCAAAGTTTGTAACATGATACCCTTGTTTTCTCAAAAACATACAAAGAAGATATGCTCGCTTTTTTCCTGAGAAAAATGAAATCATGTTATTTACTTATGAAAAAATTGGAAGAGGAATGATTTTGTTTCAATCAAGAGGGAAATTTTCATATCATTGATAAACAATTATTGAATTTATGGAGAGCTCGGAAAAAATCCGAGTCCCAGATGGGATTTGAACCCACGAGCGCATAAGTCTTTAATATACGATAAACAATTACTAATTTAATTATCAAATAGTCACGTCGTGTCTCGGAATAGCACGATCCTATTAGGTTGCCACCGATGGTGTTAACAGTAAACCAGTTCAAAATACACAACGATATCGATTAACACAACCGAGAAGCGTTTCAACTTGACCGATATTATGTCCTACATAGGTGAATGCGCCCCCTCAAAGACTGACTAAATTTATTTGCGGTTTCCGTGCATGAGTGCCACAGTGTCTACAGTAATATTTGATGCCGTTAACTCGGAAGTGTTTCGGGTAAATACATTTGTGAACTTCTTGTTCTCTTTCATAGGAGAGAAAATAAACAAGCGACTGAGACGATCCATTCGTTTCCCTGTTTAAAGCTTAGCAAACACGAAGTAGTTTGAAAACAGCACACGGCATTTTTGAACCGAGCAAGGGATGATTCCAAAAGATACGCTGTCACAAAAGCGTTCTTTGCACTAAAAGGGGGAACTGATATTACCCGAAATATGACTGCTATTGGCCGTTAAGACGAGAGTGTGGTATCGCACGCATGAATCTGAACTCGAAAACGGATTGTATCATGCTGACAATGCTAGAGCGCATGCGTCTTACATACTGTGTTCAACCGCAAGGAAAAGCACTAAACGTTTGTGTATAATTGTGTATGAAATGCATCGACCCAACAAATAGTTAACAATCACGCTAATCAATCTGCGCATCTGCGCATGCGCTTCGTGTAAATCGCTTTTGTTCTTAAGAGAATAGTACCACAAGGATAACAAGAGAATATTGGAACCATATATAGTTTTCTGATGTTACGAAAAAACTTAGGTAAGTATGGTACGTTTACGTGGCAATCAAATGTACCTACCCCACCCCCTCAAAACAAGGCTAATTAATTATTGAAATTAATTAAACAAACATTAAAGTTTACACCTTATTGCCTTAGTCACTTAGTACCTTAGTGACTTAATGCCTTAGTGCACGTGGCTTATTACCATAGTGCGTTAGCGGCGTCAACCCCCAAACCATCCCTATAGTGCACTCTGCACTAAAAACGTTTTCATATTAGCTCGTTTTATGACCTCTTTGATTGCAATATGATTTGTTTTACTGCAGTGTTCTAAATAATATCAGCAGTAGCCACGTGCAGTCATTGACTGCCTATTTTTTGTTTTGTTTCCGTTTGCAGTATACTGGAGACCTTTCCTTTGCCATAGGTGCTGTTGCCATGTTGATGAATGAATGCGATGATGTAATCATAGAAAACACAACTGTTAATTCCAACGACACTGGAAATTTTACAGCCCCAACGATGCCAAAGTTACCTCCTATAGTTGAAGAGATAGCTCACCTTCTTTGTCCCAACGACTGCACCTTTAACGGGAAATGTGTTAATGGTTCCTGCGTTTGTAACAAGGACTATACAGCTGAAGACTGTTCTATATCAGTTTTTCAAAAACCATTTATTGCAAGGTAAGCATAAGAAAGTGGAGTGAAAATCTTATTCCTTTGTGAGTGTGTTGAATACTTGTTAGGCAAACTGATTGTTTCAGAACGTTTAAGGAAACAACTGCTGATTACATCATTCAGCATTTTTGTGCAGGTTCTGGCCGAAAATATCACAGAATAGAGATAGATGATTAATAGTTCTCATTTCAATCCTGGATGCACGAAAAGATACGATCTTGATAAAAACAAACCGAAGCATGACCGACCCTCTTTCATTATAACGTAAAGTAGCTCACGGTTTGTAACATATTGATGAATGGAGGGGAAATAATCGAGATAAAACAAAAAACACGGTTAAGGTCATGGGGCACATGAAAGCGAAAACAAAAGAAGAAGAAGAAAAGAGGATGGTGCATACCTGTGCAACTTTTGCGGAAAACCACGAGGAATGTTAATGCATATCATTGGACGTTTTACTTCCAAAGATAGATTGATCACAGCTTCTGGTCTAAGTGTTTCATGAGGAAGATCGAGCGGGTAAAGTAAAAATTAGTTCGTACAGGCTGGCTTTCTAAAGGTGGATTTAGGCTCCCTTAACGTTTGATTGAAAATGCTTTTCTTTTCTGAACGTGAGGGAATTAATTTAAATTCTAAAGGTATTTTATCATAAGAGCGGACTGGACAATAATAGGTTCACTCAACTCCGGATCCCTCGTCAAGCAGTTCAGTTGAGCATCAACGTTGCATCGTGGCAGGAAATTAAACAATCAATCTTCACAATACAGTAAATTTCATTGGAACTTACGCCATTTCCATTCATAGGCTTCAAGGTAATGGGTTGTGTGATAGACGAAAACGACCGTGTAAGAAGATTGCTGTACAAGGGACTGGTTTCCTAAATTCTACCAATGTAACCTGCCATATTAAGGAAATTGAGGTAAAGGTACATTCTTGGGTCCACAATCATCTTCACTATTTTTCACAGCACGGTCTGCAAATGTGACTCTGATCTCCTATAGTCTGATTAACCATAGCCGAGGAAAGATAATTGGCCGGCGTTACTAATAGCATTCGTTTTGTTTGTTTTTTCAGTTTTTTTTCCATATGACCTATACGCTTTATAGTTTATTTGGTATCGCCAAAAGTTACCATAAGCGCCCAATAATTTTGCGATAATGTTCTTTGTTGTAAACTAAAACACCTGATAGAAACTATCGGGAAAAGTAAAGCAGCCAACACTTACACCCAAGTACAGAGCTTTGGCAATTATCTGACGCAGCTCCTTTTTTAATAGGTTGTAAATAGTTCCTGGATCCCAAACAAGAATGAGACAAAATACCATGGAATAATGACAGACCTTGTTCTCGTGGCATGCTTTTTGCCGGATTCACCTGTATTAAAAGCAACCTATGATGAAAACGAGGAAGGAACGCCAGCCTCTGGACTGTTGATATCTGTGTCCAACAATGGCATTCATCAGAGCGAACAGGAGCTTAAATTGATATCCTTCGATTCCGTTTGTATGGAATGCAATGTTTCCACGGGATGCTCTCTAAAGGTAATCACCATGCTTCCTTATGGTTAATTTTCAGATGTACAAAATAGAATGCTTTAATCTCATTTTTTTTTATCACCACGTAGCCCGTTATAACACTCTCGTCATAACAGAACAAAAAAGTTTTCGAATATTTTAGGTGGCCCTGTAGTACTTTGGAGGATGTCGTTTGGAAAATGTTGTTTCTTAACATACACTTAATTGCAATAACGTTGTCACAGAAAAAAGCAAACATATGAATGAAAAATACATGTTTTTATTCATGTCATTCATTTACAAAATATTTTTCATTCATGTACAGTATCTGAGAACAATGGAAATTTAAATTTCCCTAATTAATTCCTATTTGGCTTTTTGCTTTTTTCTATGACAACGTTATTGCAATTAGGTGTATGAACTAAACACAGTTTGTCAATCAGTTAGACTATCATTGAGCTCATTTTTAGGTTTCAATCATTTACAGCTAGCACCTGAAGTTCTTCACACTGTTTCCATGGTAAAAAATAAGCATTACTTGCTCATGAAAGATTAGACGATTACACAGATACCTATATTATAGCTACAAGTGTTGTATCATTGTAGTATGAATCCATCAAAGTATAACTGCTGAAAAATGATCAAAGCATAGCCAGTCATCTTAAACCAGGTTCTTTTATACTCGCTGTGAATTTAATCAAATTCTGAGTAGGAGAAATTTAATTAAGCATTTTATTGCACTTTTGCTAGATTGAGGTACAAGGATAAATTGTAATACGTGTCGCCTTTTTCTTTTCTGTGACAATGTTGCATGCCAAAAATACAAGTAGTTGATCGGTGTTCTGGCTTTTTCAAGAGGGTAACCACTTACACTCGGAAATTGCGAGGTCTATCAATATGATTCGAATTTATCAGCACATGATGCTCGGATGCTCCAGTATCGAGCTACAGAAGGCTTGTGTGGTGGCTGTGTAACATACTAAGTTCACTTGAGACACTTCACTCTCAAAAGGTAAATTAACAGTTTAAAACGAACTGCTCAAAACCTTAGTAAATGCTCACAGCGAATCTGACGATTAAGAATAACGTAGTGATTTTTCGGGACTGAAAACTTAATAATGTATATTTCATTTCAGAATAACTCCTGCTTTATCAATCGTTATTGCTTTTCGCCTAAGGAGGCTAATCCAAAGAATTGGTGCGAACAGTGCCTTCCCGATGTCGATACAAACACGTGGTCTAAACGGCAAGGTAATATTGACAATGGGCCCTTTGCAGTTTACGATCACATGGTACAAAAACCGCCATGCTGGAGAGCAAACTGCCCACTGGGACCTCCAAAACAAAGCAACTTAACTAAATATTCTTTTGTTTTGGAGATCCCAGTGGGCGGTTTGCTCTCCAGCATGGCGGTTTTTGTACCATGTGATCGTAAACTGCAAAGGGCCCATTTGACAAATATTGACAAACACTCATAAAGTCTAGGCAATTGCCTGTATCGCATGGTAAAAGATCGGTTTAGACGAAGTCTTTATCACTGCCCTTAAGTATTCTTATGGTTTTGGAGCTTTTATAAAGAAATAACAAATCTAACCAATTAATCAGTCAATCAACCAACTGAGCGACCTGACCAATCATTCAGCTGTTCAGTAAGTCGATTGATAGAGCGTTAGTACTGATATGCATCACCAGGTAGGAGATATGTCCAGGATTGATCGCTAATGAGATTCAAATTCCTTATCATAAGCATCACAAAGTGTCCTCATTGGTAAAAAGTCACCAAAACACGCACAATTCTGTCAAGTATGAAGTAATATGAAAATGTCAAATAACCCTTCCAATTAGAAAGTACTAATTAAACAATACTTGCGTTCAATCCTGGACATAAGTGAAATAAAGAAGCGATTATGATCACCTTTAGCATCTCATCTAAGCCGGAAATTTATGTAAAATTAAATCTGCCGGAAAAGCAAGTTTTAACGAAATTTACTATCCGGATGCCACATACCGATCAAGAAAAGGTACTAATGGGCGACAGTAGGAATCAGAAATACTACTACTGTGTTGTCAGTCTGAACAATTTTAACGAGGTGGCTATCAACCCAGCATGCAAGTTTGTACTTCTCCAAATTTGTAGTAGCACCTGAGCTTTTTTTTTAAAAAAGCCTGGTACTGTTTTGTTTAGTTGTTACTTTGTGAATAATAACGCTTTAAAACCACTTTACCATTTCCACTGCATTCGCTAATATCGCGATTTAGTATATACCACACAAGCGAATAGTACTTTTCGCGCGTGCTGATTGGCCAGCTCGGAGGTGATAAGCCAAGTACTATTCACCTCTGAGCAGTCGAACAAAAACAAAATGGCTTTTGTCGGTGTATTATCACAAATAAAGTTACTCTTTGGGCCGCTAGTTATTCAGCTTGTGTGGTATATACTAAAACAATTATTCACCTCAGTGTCGGTGAAAGTGGTGGATATTTACCTCCACTTCGGTGAATAATTGTTAAAAATGCATCAGCCGTTTTAGAATTAAAAGACTCCAGGAGTTAACGAGTAAGTTGTCGATAAAAGAAAAGCAAAAACAAAAACAAAATATGTTAGTATGCAATATGTACAGCATTTGTTAAGGTGTTTTTCGTCAGTCTCACAACGCATTTAAATGCATTCTTTTAGTAAATCACCCACCCAATGTCACGTTAAAAAACCGACTACTACGTGGTATACAGAGAGAGTCTGGAACTGCCAATAGAAGTGACAGATCCCGAAGGAATGCCTGTCACCGTGTCAATAATGAACGGAAGTCCGGCGGAAGCGCTGGTGCAGAACAACATTTTATTTTGGAACGTCACAACAAACAAAACAACTCGGTTTTTCTTCAAGGCCACGGATGCTTGTCAAGCGTCAGCCACTTTAAACATATCTGTAACTGTCAATGTTTGTCCGTGCAATAACAATGGACGGTGCGTTCCCTCGGATGCCTCGCGGGCATGGCCTTTACGATTGTCGCTGCTCACCCGGTTTTATTGGACAATACTGCAGCACTGAGATTGACGAATGTGAATCATATCCTTGTTTGCGAGGTACAGGACTGCACATTAATTTCTACGTCTCGCTTTTTATTTACCAATATCGTTTCTTAACAGTCAGTGGAATGTTATTTATTGGTTGTTGTTGCTTTTTTTTAGTTTATTCAGTTTCTTTTCTTTTGTTTTCGTTATTACATTTTCTATACCAGCAATAACTATAACTGAATAAAT
>JAHPZR010028191.1:0-24792 GCA_019787425.1 Platygyra sinensis
CCGTTTGCAGTATACTGGAGACCTTTCCTTTGCCATAGGTGCTGTTGCCATGTTGATGAATGAATGCGATGATGTAATCATAGAAAACACAACTGTTAATTCCAACGACACTGGAAATTTTACAGCCCCAACGATGCCAAAGTTACCTCCTATAGTTGAAGAGATAGCTCACCTTCTTTGTCCCAACGACTGCACCTTTAACGGGAAATGTGTTAATGGTTCCTGCGTTTGTAACAAGGACTATACAGCTGAAGACTGTTCTATATCAGTTTTTCAAAAACCATTTATTGCAAGGTAAGCATAAGAAAGTGGAGTGAAAATCTTATTCCTTTGTGAGTGTGTTGAATACTTGTTAGGCAAACTGATTGTTTCAGAACGTTTAAGGAAACAACTGCTGATTACATCATTCAGCATTTTTGTGCAGGTTCTGGCCGAAAATATCACAGAATAGAGATAGATGATTAATAGTTCTCATTTCAATCCTGGATGCACGAAAAGATACGATCTTGATAAAAACAAACCGAAGCATGACCGACCCTCTTTCATTATAACGTAAAGTAGCTCACGGTTTGTAACATATTGATGAATGGAGGGGAAATAATCGAGATAAAACAAAAAACACGGTTAAGGTCATGGGGCACATGAAAGCGAAAACAAAAGAAGAAGAAGAAAAGAGGATGGTGCATACCTGTGCAACTTTTGCGGAAAACCACGAGGAATGTTAATGCATATCATTGGACGTTTTACTTCCAAAGATAGATTGATCACAGCTTCTGGTCTAAGTGTTTCATGAGGAAGATCGAGCGGGTAAAGTAAAAATTAGTTCGTACAGGCTGGCTTTCTAAAGGTGGATTTAGGCTCCCTTAACGTTTGATTGAAAATGCTTTTCTTTTCTGAACGTGAGGGAATTAATTTAAATTCTAAAGGTATTTTATCATAAGAGCGGACTGGACAATAATAGGTTCACTCAACTCCGGATCCCTCGTCAAGCAGTTCAGTTGAGCATCAACGTTGCATCGTGGCAGGAAATTAAACAATCAATCTTCACAATACAGTAAATTTCATTGGAACTTACGCCATTTCCATTCATAGGCTTCAAGGTAATGGGTTGTGTGATAGACGAAAACGACCGTGTAAGAAGATTGCTGTACAAGGGACTGGTTTCCTAAATTCTACCAATGTAACCTGCCATATTAAGGAAATTGAGGTAAAGGTACATTCTTGGGTCCACAATCATCTTCACTATTTTTCACAGCACGGTCTGCAAATGTGACTCTGATCTCCTATAGTCTGATTAACCATAGCCGAGGAAAGATAATTGGCCGGCGTTACTAATAGCATTCGTTTTGTTTGTTTTTCAGTTTTTTTTCCATATGACCTATACGCTTTATAGTTTATTTGGTATCGCCAAAAGTTACCATAAGCGCCCAATAATTTTGCGATAATGTTCTTTGTTGTAAACTAAAACACCTGATAGAAACTATCGGGAAAAGTAAAGCAGCCAACACTTACACCCAAGTACAGAGCTTTGGCAATTATCTGACGCAGCTCCTTTTTTAATAGGTTGTAAATAGTTCCTGGATCCCAAACAAGAATGAGACAAAATACCATGGAATAATGACAGACCTTGTTCTCGTGGCATGCTTTTTGCCGGATTCACCTGTATTAAAAGCAACCTATGATGAAAACGAGGAAGGAACGCCAGCCTCTGGACTGTTGATATCTGTGTCCAACAATGGCATTCATCAGAGCGAACAGGAGCTTAAATTGATATCCTTCGATTCCGTTTGTATGGAATGCAATGTTTCCACGGGATGCTCTCTAAAGGTAATCACCATGCTTCCTTATGGTTAATTTTCAGATGTACAAAATAGAATGCTTTAATCTCATTTTTTTTTATCACCACGTAGCCCGTTATAACACTCTCGTCATAACAGAACAAAAAAGTTTTCGAATATTTTAGGTGGCCCTGTAGTACTTTGGAGGATGTCGTTTGGAAAATGTTGTTTCTTAACATACACTTAATTGCAATAACGTTGTCACAGAAAAAAGCAAACATATGAATGAAAAATACATGTTTTTATTCATGTCATTCATTTACAAAATATTTTTCATTCATGTACAGTATCTGAGAACAATGGAAATTTAAATTTCCCTAATTAATTCCTATTTGGCTTTTTGCTTTTTTCTATGACAACGTTATTGCAATTAGGTGTATGAACTAAACACAGTTTGTCAATCAGTTAGACTATCATTGAGCTCATTTTTAGGTTTCAATCATTTACAGCTAGCACCTGAAGTTCTTCACACTGTTTCCATGGTAAAAAATAAGCATTACTTGCTCATGAAAGATTAGACGATTACACAGATACCTATATTATAGCTACAAGTGTTGTATCATTGTAGTATGAATCCATCAAAGTATAACTGCTGAAAAATGATCAAAGCATAGCCAGTCATCTTAAACCAGGTTCTTTTATACTCGCTGTGAATTTAATCAAATTCTGAGTAGGAGAAATTTAATTAAGCATTTTATTGCACTTTTGCTAGATTGAGGTACAAGGATAAATTGTAATACGTGTCGCCTTTTTCTTTTCTGTGACAATGTTGCATGCCAAAAATACAAGTAGTTGATCGGTGTTCTGGCTTTTTCAAGAGGGTAACCACTTACACTCGGAAATTGCGAGGTCTATCAATATGATTCGAATTTATCAGCACATGATGCTCGGATGCTCCAGTATCGAGCTACAGAAGGCTTGTGTGGTGGCTGTGTAACATACTAAGTTCACTTGAGACACTTCACTCTCAAAAGGTAAATTAACAGTTTAAAACGAACTGCTCAAAACCTTAGTAAATGCTCACAGCGAATCTGACGATTAAGAATAACGTAGTGATTTTTCGGGACTGAAAACTTAATAATGTATATTTCATTTCAGAATAACTCCTGCTTTATCAATCGTTATTGCTTTTCGCCTAAGGAGGCTAATCCAAAGAATTGGTGCGAACAGTGCCTTCCCGATGTCGATACAAACACGTGGTCTAAACGGCAAGGTAATATTGACAATGGGCCCTTTGCAGTTTACGATCACATGGTACAAAAACCGCCATGCTGGAGAGCAAACTGCCCACTGGGACCTCCAAAACAAAGCAACTTAACTAAATATTCTTTTGTTTTGGAGATCCCAGTGGGCGGTTTGCTCTCCAGCATGGCGGTTTTTGTACCATGTGATCGTAAACTGCAAAGGGCCCATTTGACAAATATTGACAAACACTCATAAAGTCTAGGCAATTGCCTGTATCGCATGGTAAAAGATCGGTTTAGACGAAGTCTTTATCACTGCCCTTAAGTATTCTTATGGTTTTGGAGCTTTTATAAAGAAATAACAAATCTAACCAATTAATCAGTCAATCAACCAACTGAGCGACCTGACCAATCATTCAGCTGTTCAGTAAGTCGATTGATAGAGCGTTAGTACTGATATGCATCACCAGGTAGGAGATATGTCCAGGATTGATCGCTAATGAGATTCAAATTCCTTATCATAAGCATCACAAAGTGTCCTCATTGGTAAAAAGTCACCAAAACACGCACAATTCTGTCAAGTATGAAGTAATATGAAAATGTCAAATAACCCTTCCAATTAGAAAGTACTAATTAAACAATACTTGCGTTCAATCCTGGACATAAGTGAAATAAAGAAGCGATTATGATCACCTTTAGCATCTCATCTAAGCCGGAAATTTATGTAAAATTAAATCTGCCGGAAAAGCAAGTTTTAACGAAATTTACTATCCGGATGCCACATACCGATCAAGAAAAGGTACTAATGGGCGACAGTAGGAATCAGAAATACTACTACTGTGTTGTCAGTCTGAACAATTTTAACGAGGTGGCTATCAACCCAGCATGCAAGTTTGTACTTCTCCAAATTTGTAGTAGCACCTGAGCTTTTTTTTTAAAAAAGCCTGGTACTGTTTTGTTTAGTTGTTACTTTGTGAATAATAACGCTTTAAAACCACTTTACCATTTCCACTGCATTCGCTAATATCGCGATTTAGTATATACCACACAAGCGAATAGTACTTTTCGCGCGTGCTGATTGGCCAGCTCGGAGGTGATAAGCCAAGTACTATTCACCTCTGAGCAGTCGAACAAAAACAAAATGGCTTTTGTCGGTGTATTATCACAAATAAAGTTACTCTTTGGGCCGCTAGTTATTCAGCTTGTGTGGTATATACTAAAACAATTATTCACCTCAGTGTCGGTGAAAGTGGTGGATATTTACCTCCACTTCGGTGAATAATTGTTAAAAATGCATCAGCCGTTTTAGAATTAAAAGACTCCAGGAGTTAACGAGTAAGTTGTCGATAAAAGAAAAGCAAAAACAAAAACAAAATATGTTAGTATGCAATATGTACAGCATTTGTTAAGGTGTTTTTCGTCAGTCTCACAACGCATTTAAATGCATTCTTTTAGTAAATCACCCACCCAATGTCACGTTAAAAACCGACTACTACGTGGTATACAGAGAGAGTCTGGAACTGCCAATAGAAGTGACAGATCCCGAAGGAATGCCTGTCACCGTGTCAATAATGAACGGAAGTCCGGCGGAAGCGCTGGTGCAGAACAACATTTTATTTTGGAACGTCACAACAAACAAAACAACTCGGTTTTTCTTCAAGGCCACGGATGCTTGTCAAGCGTCAGCCACTTTAAACATATCTGTAACTGTCAATGTTTGTCCGTGCAATAACAATGGACGGTGCGTTCCTCGGATGCCTCGCGGGCATGGCCTTTACGATTGTCGCTGCTCACCCGGTTTTATTGGACAATACTGCAGCACTGAGATTGACGAATGTGAATCATATCCTTGTTTGCGAGTGTACGGACTGCACATTAATTTCTACGGTCCTCGCTTTTTATTTACCATAATCGTTTCTTAACAGTCATGTGGAAATGTTATTTATGGTTGTTGTTGCTTTTTTTTAGTTTATTCATTTTCTTTCTTTTGTTTTCGTTATTAGATTTTCTATACCGGCATAACTTAACTGATAAATTATCATGCCAACATAACGGCTATATTTGTAATAAAGTAATTATGTTTATAAACACTTAACTTGAAATCAACTTTCGGCTTGGGATTGACCATCTTAAGCTTTACAAAATCGCAATCGCCTGATTCTTTTTTTTGAGTTATGTTAGTGGTTTTGACTAATGTAACTAAGGGTAAAGTTTACGATTAGTGAAATAACCGAATAATAGTTGCAATTAAGATTTAACCAACCATTTTCCACAGGATACTTGAAGACATTCGTTAATATTCTCTTCGCATCGAGAGCCACTGAATCCAGCCAGACAAGCACAACTAAAGGCATTGATTTTATCAACACAAAATCCTAGTGGCAAAACGATTAAACCGTTAAACAAAACTACATATTAAGAAATCCAGTTATTAATGCTACTAAAGAAAAGAAAAATATAAATCAAAATGAATATCTATTTCAAGGGAATTACCTTGACAAGCTACGGTTCATTTTGTTTTTGGTTTACCTCTCGTCCTCCTTCTTACTGGTATATTATGAATAATAGGGGCAATCGATGTACGTCAAATTAACATTTGGAGAAATCGTAAAAAAAAACAAATTCAAAGTCAGGGTCCTTTCACCTCTTAGTTTCAGATGTTAAGTAAAACTTTACAATGTAGTCATGAAGGCAGGAGGCAGGTAAGAACATAAAGACAATGGCATTACCGTTGTTTGCACAGGGCGAAGACTGGCATTCGTCAATATTAACACTGCAGTTTTCTCCTGTATAACCAGGTGGGCACTGACATCTATAACCATTTACTTGATCGAAGCATGTTCCTGTGGAAAAAATAAGAGCCTTTTGTTGCAAGCATTGCAGAAAATAATGAAGTGATAGCTTCTATATCATTCTCGTCATCAGAGCCTACGATCCTTTTGGCCTGTGGTTGGGATCGAGAGCTCTGGTTTGGTCCAAAACCGGAAGTCCGTGATTCACGGCCTTCCCGTCAAATCTAGCAAATCTGATTGGTTGAGAATGCGAAACGAATACCCTGCGCATGCTCAGAAAATCGGGTCCGGCCAGAGCTCTCGATCTCAACCACATGCCAGAAGGATCGTGGGCTCTGGGGACGAGAATGCTTCTATATCATAAAGCAATAATGAATGTTCCAGCGGTTTGCTCGAGTCGCATATAACTGTGTTTTTTCCCCTTGGGTTTCTGTAGGGTGGATGGATGCGGCGGAAGGAGGCAGATGAAATCCTATTTATAGGACATGTTGTTAATCTGCTAGTGTTCTTAATCTCCTTGTCATAATTATCTTCTTTCCTCACAAGGCATTAGTACCTTAACGGTGTTTTAGTCAATCAATATCTTAAGGACTGTAGAAACTAATAAACTGAAATAAAAGAAATGGAGTTAAGTGAAGAATGGACTAAATTTGTCACCGTTATTAACACAAGGCGACGAACTACACTCGTCTATGTCAACGTCGCATTGTGGTCCAGAGTAACCAGCTGCACAGCTGCAGGTGTATCCACTAACTTGATCTGTACAACTTCCTATGAGAGGAAATGCTATCAGTTAGAGGACGGTATTACTAAGTGAAAAGGAGTGTGAGATGAAAAAGTTATGAATGGCAAAACTTCTGTGATGTCAGAAGAACCAAAGGAAGAAAAAACCACAACTTGATCGATTTTCGGTTTACCCCAATATGAAATTAATTAAAGGCAATTTGCATTGTGATAAGTAACCAATCAGACAGTTCCCAGGGTTTAACTCCGTCATTCACCTCCACCTAAATTGGTTATTCAACAATAACTTAAGTGTCAAAATTATTCAAAACTCTACCATGGACACATGGAGATGACTGACAATAATCGATGTCAACGTCACAATTTCTTCCCTCGAAGCCAAGATCACAGGAACATGTGTAGTTGTTAACGTGATCAGTACACTGTCCTGCAAGAGTTGAACAAGTTAATTATTTTTGTGTAATTAGTTGCTTAAGATACTCATCCATAAATCTATTAAAACAGATTTTTCAAAAAATTCCTGCACTATGACAAATGTACTTGCTTTGATGGAGTATTGTTAACATGACTTCTGACCGAAAGAGCGCGATACGAGAGTCAGTTGACCAATCACCACTTATTGCATCTATAATTTACCTTACGACAGTCGTCTTTGCTTGATTATCTTATAAATCATTTTCACTAACCAAGTAACTCAGCCACTTGGGTTACTACGTTTTGCTATGAAGTGTTTGACTAGATTTTACGTCGACAAATATCTCAAACATAAGTTTAAATGCTAGCAGACGGTGGTCATTCTGTATTTGCATTTGTTGCGATCACCCTCAACCGTCCAGCAACGTATCAAAAATGTAGTGCATGATTAATTTATTCAGTTATAGTTATTGCTGGTATAGAAAATGTAATAACGAAAACAAAAGAAAAGAAAACTGAATAAACTAAAAAAAAGCAACAACAACCAATAAATAACATTCCACTGACTGTTAAGAAACGATATTGGTAAATAAAAAGCGAGACGTAGAAATTAATGTGCAGTCCTGTACCTCGCAAACAAGGATATGATTCACATTCGTCAATCTCAGTGCTGCAGTATTGTCCAATAAAACCGGGTGAGCAGCGACAATCGTAAAGGCCATGCCCGCGAGGCATCCGAGGAACGCACCGTCCATTGTTATTGCACGGACAAACATTGACAGTTACAGATATGTTTAAAGTGGCTGACGCTTGACAAGCATCCGTGGCCTTGAAGAAAAACCGAGTTGTTTTGTTTGTTGTGACGTTCCAAAATAAAATGTTGTTCTGCACCAGCGCTTCCGCCGGACTTCCGTTCATTATTGACACGGTGACAGGCATTCCTTCGGGATCTGTCACTTCTATTGGCAGTTCCAGACTCTCTCTGTATACCACGTAGTAGTCGGTTTTTTAACGTGACATTGGGTGGGTGATTTACTAAAAGAATGCATTTAAATGCGTTGTGAGACTGACGAAAAACACCTTAACAAATGCTGTACATATTGCATACTAACATATTTTGTTTTTGTTTTTGCTTTTCTTTTATCGACAACTTACTCGTTAACTCCTGGAGTCTTTTAATTCTAAAACGGCTGATGCATTTTTAACAATTATTCACCGAAGTGGAGGTAAATATCCACCACTTTCACCGACACTGAGGTGAATAATTGTTTTAGTATATACCACACAAGCTGAATAACTAGCGGCCCAAAGAGTAACTTTATTTGTGATAATACACCGACAAAAGCCATTTTGTTTTTGTTCGACTGCTCAGAGGTGAATAGTACTTGGCTTATCACCTCCGAGCTGGCCAATCAGCACGCGCGAAAAGTACTATTCGCTTGTGTGGTATATACTAAATCGCGATATTAGCGAATGCAGTGGAAATGGTAAAGTGGTTTTAAAGCGTTATTATTCACAAAGTAACAACTAAACAAAACAGTACCAGGCTTTTTTAAAAAAAAAGCTCAGGTGCTACTACAAATTTGGAGAAGTACAAACTTGCATGCTGGGTTGATAGCCACCTCGTTAAAATTGTTCAGACTGACAACACAGTAGTAGTATTTCTGATTCCTACTGTCGCCCATTAGTACCTTTTCTTGATCGGTATGTGGCATCCGGATAGTAAATTTCGTTAAAACTTGCTTTTCCGGCAGATTTAATTTTACATAAATTTCCGGCTTAGATGAGATGCTAAAGGTGATCATAATCGCTTCTTTATTTCACTTATGTCCAGGATTGAACGCAAGTATTGTTTAATTAGTACTTTCTAATTGGAAGGGTTATTTGACATTTTCATATTACTTCATACTTGACAGAATTGTGCGTGTTTTGGTGACTTTTTACCAATGAGGACACTTTGTGATGCTTATGATAAGGAATTTGAATCTCATTAGCGATCAATCCTGGACATATCTCCTACCTGGTGATGCATATCAGTACTAACGCTCTATCAATCGACTTACTGAACAGCTGAATGATTGGTCAGGTCGCTCAGTTGGTTGATTGACTGATTAATTGGTTAGATTTGTTATTTCTTTATAAAAGCTCCAAAACCATAAGAATACTTAAGGGCAGTGATAAAGACTTCGTCTAAACCGATCTTTTACCATGCGATACAGGCAATTGCCTAGACTTTATGAGTGTTTGTCAATATTTGTCAAATGGGCCCTTTGCAGTTTACGATCACATGGTACAAAAACCGCCATGCTGGAGAGCAAACCGCCCACTGGGATCTCCAAAACAAAAGAATATTTAGTTAAGTTGCTTTGTTTTGGAGGTCCCAGTGGGCAGTTTGCTCTCCAGCATGGCGGTTTTTGTACCATGTGATCGTAAACTGCAAAGGGCCCATTGTCAATATTACCTTGCCGTTTAGACCACGTGTTTGTATCGACATCGGGAAGGCACTGTTCGCACCAATTCTTTGGATTAGCCTCCTTAGGCGAAAAGCAATAACGATTGATAAAGCAGGAGTTATTCTGAAATGAAATATACATTATTAAGTTTTCAGTCCCGAAAAATCACTACGTTATTCTTAATCGTCAGATTCGCTGTGAGCATTTACTAAGGTTTTGAGCAGTTCGTTTTAAACTGTTAATTTACCTTTTGAGAGTGAAGTGTCTCAAGTGAACTTAGTATGTTACACAGCCACCACACAAGCCTTCTGTAGCTCGATACTGGAGCATCCGAGCATCATGTGCTGATAAATTCGAATCATATTGATAGACCTCGCAATTTCCGAGTGTAAGTGGTTACCCTCTTGAAAAAGCCAGAACACCGATCAACTACTTGTATTTTTGGCATGCAACATTGTCACAGAAAAGAAAAAGGCGACACGTATTACAATTTATCCTTGTACCTCAATCTAGCAAAAGTGCAATAAAATGCTTAATTAAATTTCTCCTACTCAGAATTTGATTAAATTCACAGCGAGTATAAAAGAACCTGGTTTAAGATGACTGGCTATGCTTTGATCATTTTTCAGCAGTTATACTTTGATGGATTCATACTACAATGATACAACACTTGTAGCTATAATATAGGTATCTGTGTAATCGTCTAATCTTTCATGAGCAAGTAATGCTTATTTTTTACCATGGAAACAGTGTGAAGAACTTCAGGTGCTAGCTGTAAATGATTGAAACCTAAAAATGAGCTCAATGATAGTCTAACTGATTGACAAACTGTGTTTAGTTCATACACCTAATTGCAATAACGTTGTCATAGAAAAAAGCAAAAAGCCAAATAGGAATTAATTAGGGAAATTTAAATTTCCATTGTTCTCAGATACTGTACATGAATGAAAAATATTTTGTAAATGAATGACATGAATAAAAACATGTATTTTTCATTCATATGTTTGCTTTTTTCTGTGACAACGTTATTGCAATTAAGTGTATGTTAAGAAACAACATTTTCCAAACGACATCCTCCAAAGTACTACAGGGCCACCTAAAATATTCGAAAACTTTTTTGTTCTGTTATGACGAGAGTGTTATAACGGGCTACGTGGTGATAAAAAAAAATGAGATTAAAGCATTCTATTTTGTACATCTGAAAATTAACCATAAGGAAGCATGGTGATTACCTTTAGAGAGCATCCCGTGGAAACATTGCATTCCATACAAACGGAATCGAAGGATATCAATTTAAGCTCCTGTTCGCTCTGATGAATGCCATTGTTGGACACAGATATCAACAGTCCAGAGGCTGGCGTTCCTTCCTCGTTTTCATCATAGGTTGCTTTTAATACAGGTGAATCCGGCAAAAAGCATGCCACGAGAACAAGGTCTGTCATTATTCCATGGTATTTTGTCTCATTCTTGTTTGGGATCCAGGAACTATTTACAACCTATTAAAAAAGGAGCTGCGTCAGATAATTGCCAAAGCTCTGTACTTGGGTGTAAGTGTTGGCTGCTTTACTTTTCCCGATAGTTTCTATCAGGTGTTTTAGTTTACAACAAAGAACATTATCGCAAAATTATTGGGCGCTTATGGTAACTTTTGGCGATACCAAATAAACTATAAAGCGTATAGGTCATATGGAAAAAAAACTGAAAAAACAAACAAAACGAATGCTATTAGTAACGCCGGCCAATTATCTTTCCTCGGCTATGGTTAATCAGACTATAGGAGATCAGAGTCACATTTGCAGACCGTGCTGTGAAAAATAGTGAAGATGATTGTGGACCCAAGAATGTACCTTTACCTCAATTTCCTTAATATGGCAGGTTACATTGGTAGAATTTAGGAAACCAGTCCCTTGTACAGCAATCTTCTTACACGGTCGTTTTCGTCTATCACACAACCCATTACCTTGAAGCCTATGAATGGAAATGGCGTAAGTTCCAATGAAATTTACTGTATTGTGAAGATTGATTGTTTAATTTCCTGCCACGATGCAACGTTGATGCTCAACTGAACTGCTTGACGAGGGATCCGGAGTTGAGTGAACCTATTATTGTCCAGTCCGCTCTTATGATAAAATACCTTTAGAATTTAAATTAATTCCCTCACGTTCAGAAAAGAAAAGCATTTTCAATCAAACGTTAAGGGAGCCTAAATCCACCTTTAGAAAGCCAGCCTGTACGAACTAATTTTTACTTTACCCGCTCGATCTTCCTCATGAAACACTTAGACCAGAAGCTGTGATCAATCTATCTTTGGAAGTAAAACGTCCAATGATATGCATTAACATTCCTCGTGGTTTTCCGCAAAAGTTGCACAGGTATGCACCATCCTCTTTTCTTCTTCTTCTTTTGTTTTCGCTTTCATGTGCCCCATGACCTTAACCGTGTTTTTTGTTTTATCTCGATTATTTCCCCTCCATTCATCAATATGTTACAAACCGTGAGCTACTTTACGTTATAATGAAAGAGGGTCGGTCATGCTTCGGTTTGTTTTTATCAAGATCGTATCTTTTCGTGCATCCAGGATTGAAATGAGAACTATTAATCATCTATCTCTATTCTGTGATATTTTCGGCCAGAACCTGCACAAAAATGCTGAATGATGTAATCAGCAGTTGTTTCCTTAAACGTTCTGAAACAATCAGTTTGCCTAACAAGTATTCAACACACTCACAAAGGAATAAGATTTTCACTCCACTTTCTTATGCTTACCTTGCAATAAATGGTTTTTGAAAAACTGATATAGAACAGTCTTCAGCTGTATAGTCCTTGTTACAAACGCAGGAACCATTAACACATTTCCCGTTAAAGGTGCAGTCGTTGGGACAAAGAAGGTGAGCTATCTCTTCAACTATAGGAGGTAACTTTGGCATCGTTGGGGCTGTAAAATTTCCAGTGTCGTTGGAATTAACAGTTGTGTTTTCTATGATTACATCATCGCATTCATTCATCAACATGGCAACAGCACCTATGGCAAAGGAAAGGTCTCCAGTATACTGCAAACGGAAACAAAACAAAAAATAGGCAGTCAATGACTGCACGTGGCTACTGCTGATATTATTTAGAACACTGCAGTAAAACAAATCATATTGCAATCAAAGAGGTCATAAAACGAGCTAATATGAAAACGTTTTTAGTGCAGAGTGCACTATAGGGATGGTTTGGGGGTTGACGCCGCTAACGCACTATGGTAATAAGCCACGTGCACTAAGGCATTAAGTCACTAAGGTACTAAGTGACTAAGGCAATAAGGTGTAAACTTTAATGTTTGTTTAATTAATTTCAATAATTAATTAGCCTTGTTTTGAGGGGGTGGGGTAGGTACATTTGATTGCCACGTAAACGTACCATACTTACCTAAGTTTTTTCGTAACATCAGAAAACTATATATGGTTCCAATATTCTCTTGTTATCCTTGTGGTACTATTCTCTTAAGAACAAAAGCGATTTACACGAAGCGCATGCGCAGATGCGCAGATTGATTAGCGTGATTGTTAACTATTTGTTGGGTCGATGCATTTCATACACAATTATACACAAACGTTTAGTGCTTTTCCTTGCGGTTGAACACAGTATGTAAGACGCATGCGCTCTAGCATTGTCAGCATGATACAATCCGTTTTCGAGTTCAGATTCATGCGTGCGATACCACACTCTCGTCTTAACGGCCAATAGCAGTCATATTTCGGGTAATATCAGTTCCCCCTTTTAGTGCAAAGAACGCTTTTGTGACAGCGTATCTTTTGGAATCATCCCTTGCTCGGTTCAAAAATGCCGTGTGCTGTTTTCAAACTACTTCGTGTTTGCTAAGCTTTAAACAGGGAAACGAATGGATCGTCTCAGTCGCTTGTTTATTTTCTCTCCTATGAAAGAGAACAAGAAGTTCACAAATGTATTTACCCGAAACACTTCCGAGTTAACGGCATCAAATATTACTGTAGACACTGTGGCACTCATGCACGGAAACCGCAAATAAATTTAGTCAGTCTTTGAGGGGGCGCATTCACCTATGTAGGACATAATATCGGTCAAGTTGAAACGCTTCTCGGTTGTGTTAATCGATATCGTTGTGTATTTTGAACTGGTTTACTGTTAACACCATCGGTGGCAACCTAATAGGATCGTGCTATTCCGAGACACGACGTGACTATTTGATAATTAAATTAGTAATTGTTTATCGTATATTAAAGACTTATGCGCTCGTGGGTTCAAATCCCATCTGGGACTCGGATTTTTTCCGAGCTCTCCATAAATTCAATAATTGTTTATCAATGATATGAAAATTTCCCTCTTGATTGAAACAAAATCATTCCTCTTCCAATTTTTTCATAAGTAAATAACATGATTTCATTTTTCTCAGGAAAAAAGCGAGCATATCTTCTTTGTATGTTTTTGAGAAAACAAGGGTATCATGTTACAAACTTTGCGAGAAAAACAAAAGTATCAAGTTACAAACGTTGGCGTTGAAAAACTTAAAGTATCACGTTTGCTAGTTCAACGTATTAATGAATTTAGAATGAACGAAATTCCACGTAAAATACCACAGTAAAATTTAAAACCGTCTTGACAAACAGTAATTGTAAGTTATTTTTGGGCCTTAAACTAACAAGTTACATACAGGCAGCTGATGACTCAAAACGTACTGACAGTCCTGCATAACACTCTGCACTATCTGAGATTGTCTCACTAGTTGCACTCGTAGCTTATTAAAAACATGCCGACTTGTTTCTTGCACCGCGCAAGATATGCCGATCTCCAAATTTGTATAGATAAGACTTTCGGTAGTTTGAATTTAATATCTTACCTCTAAGTTAGTTGGCTTTAAATGAAGGGTGCAGAAAAAAACACCGTGATTTTGAGGTAAAATTGTGCAGGAAAATTAAAACCTCGATTGTACGGGTAATTGTGCGAGATTACTGACGAGCCAATGTTCTTGCCAAGTTCTAAGGAAATTCTGCATTGACAATAGTCCTGCAAATTTACTTCACTAGTAATTCATATATACTTAGCAAACTTAGCAATCGCCAATTCTTTTGAAAAAAACTGCGTTTGACTGCCTAAGAAAATCACGTTGCGTGACGCGAACTAGACGAGTGAAGCCAAAATAAATAGCAAAACAGACTGCCGCATCTTCGCCTATAAATGAGCTCCTTTTTAAGAATACTCCTGCCTTGATTCAATTAAAGTAGGGAGCTTGATTATTTCTTCGCAAGCTGCGATAGGAATTCCAAATTCGCGGAAGTCATTTTCAAAAAACACAACTTGAAAGTTTATGCAAATTATGTGCAATGTAATTTGACGCGTTGTTATTAGATTGTTGTTTTGTTGTTTTCGCGAGGGAGTTTATCACGATTCATCTTGGTTCTCTCGAAAGAGATTAGTCGCTCTTCAGAGGAGTTATAATTCTTGAAAAGGGTTGAAGATCGCAACACGGCAGATATGGCTGCACAATTCACTTCGATCGCCACGACCAGTAAACGAACTCCGCACAATTTCTGCTAGCATAGACCCAGCCGGAAAGTGTTTTTAAAATACTACATACCCGACAGTCTGAAGTTATTCTACAATCTACACGGAAAAACTCATCGCAGTCCCTTCTAAAAAAACTGTAGATGCTTTGTGTTGAGGAATGTCCACAGCGATTTCAAAATATACCTTTTTGACTATTGTCCCCCGATTTACCAGTCGAGCAAAACCGAGAAAACACAAGACATCGACTGTTCTTTCATTCCGAAACACCCGATCGATTTATTTGGATATCCGTCACGACAGACCGAATAGTTTCAGAACGCAATCACGAAATTGGACACTCTACTTACTTACGCACTTGATAGCATTATGGCTACAGCTGCCAAGCAGCAGTAGACCACAAAAAGGAAACAATGTGTTTCACTTCAATGAAGACGCACTAGGAAAAGAAGCCAACTTCAGATTTTAACCATGTTTTTAATCTTTCCCCCCCAAACGGAAATCAGGAACTGTAACCTTTTTTAAGCTCCATTCAATACTGGAAGCACTGCATTGAGTTGTCAACGTGTAGGACGGTAAGGACCCGCGAGTAGCGAACGAATGCTGCCTGTTTAGGACCGGTGAAAGATCTGATCCGCTCAAAACCTAGAAAGAATAGCAAACAATTTTGATTGCGAGAGTGGCCTCGATACGACGTAGAACTTAACGGCCGGGCAACGACATGGTTCCGAGGTCCAAACTGACAGCCAAATGTTTGCAACCGTGGGACAGGCTAGTTTCGACCTTGTTGGGTCTCGTCAGCACCGGCGTAAAGCGGAGTCTATGAGGTATCAGGCTGGTCTCGACTGATTCATCCATATGACCCACTAAATGCGAGTGGTGATGAGACGCTACAGATGATATTCAAAATCTTTGCCCAATTGCCCAATGTCACATAACAAAACGCTTGCTACAAACACGTGCTGACGAGACCCAATAACGTCGACACAGCATGTCCAACGGGTGCCAATTCTTTGGCTTTCAGTTTGGACTCTACTCTATGTCGTTGCCCCGTTAGAGCCCTTTTTTTTTTCCCGTAGTATCATGCCTTGCATCATTGATTCTGTAGACTGAAACGTTGCATTGTCAGACCGTGAACGGAAGTAGTCTCGGTTGCTACCCTCTACCTCCTATAGCAATCCAAGACAAGCCTATTTAAAAAAAAAAAAAAACAATTTGAAAGCATGTATGTTTAAGATGATTATTTTTTGGAATTTTTAATATGAGATTACGAACAGAGCCTCAGCAAAATATGGGCTTTGTCGGTATATGTGTCAGGAACTATAAGTTACCCTTGGTCCGTCTAGTTTATTCAGCTTGTGTAGTACCTAACAAAAACCAATTGGTTATACGCTCCCACTCGAAATACGTTTTCCAGATTAGAGGAAAACGTGCCATGGTGCCCGGGGGCCAAAACTCACGTCACTCCCCTAGGGCGAACGTAAACTCACTTAACTCTCACTAGGGAATACAACAACATGAACTACTACGACTCCTCACGTGATTCAGCGTCGTTCCTCCTTGAAATCCCTTTGAAATTCTCCGGCAAAATTTATGAGCCAAGCCGGCGTTAAAGCACCAACTGATTTCTTCGCTGTTTTTTTCTTTCTAGTTCTTGAATTAAGGGAGGTGATAGGCAAAACAACTTCAATGACGTGGCCCCGTGGGAAACAGTGAGTCTTGTTTCCCCTCGAACCTCAAAAGTTGAAGGTCTTTGGGAGGGAAACAAAATCTCACTGGTTTTGCCTTGGGGCGCAGTCCTTAAGTGCTTATTGTGTATAGCTCTCCTAACATGCAAAATCCGTTTCCTGATTGGAGGAGAACGTGTCATGTGCCATTGGTCAAAACTCAATGACGCCCTAGGGCGACCAAAACTCAATGACGCCCTAGGGAAACAACACCTTGAACTTTGGACTCGCACGTGATCACGTGATCAAGTTGTGCACCTTGAAACCGCGGGAAATTTGTGTACCAGTCGGCCTGATGTTGAAAAGCCATTGAAGTAGGACAACGTTTCCCATTAGAGACGGCATTCATTATTCAAGAAAAGGGATTTATAGTCGCAAAAACATATCGTGTAGATTAACAAAAGGGAAAATATGAACGTTTTGTGTCTCCAAGCTTTTGGTTTGGCGCCAAAAATGGGTTGCCCACGTTCGTCAACTCGCTCGTCGATCGCCGTCGCCAGGTAGGAAAGTATTTGTGTAATTTACAACAAAATATGCTGCTCCTGATCAAATCAAACTCAAAATGCTCGAGTTAAGCATTAGAAGACGCCAAAGCAACTTTAGTACTGTCTATGTTTTTTGTTAGCTGCAAAGAAAAAGACTGTTATCGTGATTTTTCGATAGGACAGGTTGGTTTTGGCAGCCGCTCAATTTTGCGAGTGCGGCCAGTGTATGCAATGGCGTCAAGCGAATCATTTTTTTTGGGAGCTTTTTCTATATTTGAGTCGGGAGGTATAACAAAACACTTAATGACTGGCCCCTCGGGAGACAGTGAATTTTGTTTCCCCTCGACCTCCATGTTGCCCCTCGGCTTTCGCCTAGGGGAATATTAGGAGCGGCCTCGGGGGCAAACACAACTCTACTGTTTATCTTGTGGCCAGTCATTAACGTGCTTCTTATTATCAGCTCAGTTGTCGGTGAAAATTGGTGGATATTAAGAGGCTTCGGTAAATATCCCACCACCTATTCACCTCCACTTCGGGGGGTGAATTAATGGTTAATTAATTTCCCGCTGTTTATTCATTGTGTTCACCGCGAACGTTCATCATACGCGGAAATTCAAGCTAGTACCTATATTCAATAACGACGAGTCCAAGAAATCATCACAAAACTTAAAAGGCGATTACGAGAATGAGCTGGCTCCCAGAGCTCGTTGATTTGGTTGAACTTGGTACTAATAGTGTTTTGTGTCGTGTTGTAATGTTGTTTGTTGCTGTTGCTAACGGTGGTTGTTGCTTGTTGCTGTTGTTGTCTATAGCTGGAACAGTTTTATTAGTATTGAGCTGGATCATCATACAGAGGGCAAAGGACAAGTTACGGATTGCCTACTGATGTGGTTGAGAATGAACTGTGTATGGTTAATGAACCCGTATAACATTTCGTCCTGACACCTAAAGTGACTAATTATGGGCCAGGGGTGAGCATTTAGGGAACGAGCTCCTAAATCCTGTATCAAATGCCCGACGGAGTAAGGCCTGCGTCTTCACACACAGCGGTCCTGTTACTCGTCAAGTTCCAACCAGAAAGCGGTTCACTGTCACGCGCGGTCGTTTTGTCACGGATTTTCTGGTTGTACAAAGGGCGAGTGGTCTAGCGCCTTAAAAACCAATCTGTTTCCGGTGTGACGAGACTGGTTAGCCTTGGTTGGCAGCGCGCCTAAGAAAAATGGAGAAAACAAACTCATGAATTTCAAACCTAGGTCGAGGAGGAAACCCACGCAAAGAACAAATTAACCGCCGACCCTCCCCGAGTGGAGGTTTGACAGCGCAAAGCCAATCACCCAGCCCCCCCTGCTTGAAAAACACCAGATACAAGAAACCAGAAATCCTTTGAAAAACAAGTTAAAAGGGTTAGAGCCAAAACGACCTGCCCGTACTCCGGAGGTAAACTTCATACGATGGCGAGAAGTGGCAAGCATGACGGGTTACGAGTCAAAATCAGTGAAGCATCGTACAGAGAGTAGGCCGTGTTAGCTACACTCCAACGGAGAGTGTGGAGGGTCGGGGGCTGGAACGTAAGAACAATGTTGTAGTGCTGGGAAATACGAGCGCAAATCGTGAAGGAAGCCCAGAAGGTTACACAACTTTCCGTCATACTCGGCATCAGGCGCAAGGTCAGAGTCGGCGTTGGCTTGAGAGGGTACAAACAGCAACAGGTGAGACTTACATTATATTCCTGGCAGGGATGATGACATGCTCAATGAACATTCACGAAGTGAGTGGAAGTGGCGCTACTCCTTGAAAAGGCGGCCGGCTGCCGTGAAGTCCGTTTAGAATGGAACCCATTTAATGAACCAGCCATCAATAAGCTGCAAGGTTCAACTCACAATATAATTAAGGACAACAATCGTGGCATAGTTTATGCCCTCTTACGCATTGACGCTCGAATCTGAGACAAAAGACGACTTCTACGATCAATTTGCAACCGGCGGTTAGTTAGATAAGGTGTCCCTAAAACCAATGGGACCTGGTTGATTGGTGATGGGTGACTGGATTGCCAAGGTTGCTCAAGCGAGAAGAAGAGAGAGGAGACTAACCATAGGTAAGATCACCCACTACGTTGGGCGGGTTTTAGGAATGACAACGCGAGAACGGTTTTTGTCAACTTTTGTTGGCCATGCATAGACCCTTTTATAACAATCAGTTTTTCTCACCAGCAAAGACATACACAAATATACTTGGACCGTCACCAGACAGCAAGTTTTACAAACCAGATTGACGCACGTCACGCATGCAAACAACCAAGTTCAGGACAATCCAGGACGGACACCAGAACATACAGAGATGCCGACATAGGAAGGGGACCACAACCTTGTCCTTGCCTACGATCCACGCTTAAGCTGTTGTCGAGAGTGGTCGAGACCAAATCGGGATGAGAGAGAGAGAGTATGATGTCAATAAAATTGAGGAATCCCGAAATAAAGGAAATGAGTTTCGTCTTAAAACATTAAAACAGGCCTCAGTTGCCTAACAGAAGAAGAGATTGAGAACGACAGCTTTGGTGACAGTGGAGGCATACAGGACCACATAGAAAGTATGTGGCGAGATAGAGCTATCAAACGGCTGATAGTACAACTTGCCAAAAAGGGGTTAATAGGTTAGTAGAAATGAGGAAAAGCAAAACCATGGATTAGTATAGAACAGCTGGCAAAGGAAATATAAAGAAAGGATGGAAAACTGTAAAAAAGAGACGATCAACGATGCAAAATCATGAAAGGACTTGAGAAAGGGATTTGCAGGGAAGAATACGGAAAAATGATCAGTTGGTCAAGCTGATCACTGAGAAGAGACCCAAAGAGAATGGGACTGGGCCAATGATAGTGCCAAAAGAAAGCAGCAAATGCCAGCCAAATGTAGGACAATTATGAAGTAGGAGTTTACAATGCCATACCAAAAAGCGAAAAAACGAAGGCTGCATGTTAACGACAGACCAAAGAACATCACCATGGTGAATGATTACAGAGGTGCTAGGTTCCATACCAAATGATGATGCGGTAAGGCTAAAGGGGACGATATTCAATTTACCTGAGTGTTGCTGAACAGACCCAGGCATCGAACAGATGAGGTCTATCATAAGCACAATGCATATCTCCAACCCAATGTAGAGTCAGTGTGACCAACGGTTATAAGTCACAAAAGAATAGAGTATGTGAGAGGCCTGCTAAGAAGTATGCAGAATGGAAGAGCAGCAGGGAATAGATTCCATCACTGCCGCAGCATTGCATAAAGTCAGACGTAACGAACACCAACCACCACTGTGCTGTCCCGCATTCTTCAGGAAAATCTGGGATAAGGACGAGATACCGATTGACTTGGGGTAAGAGTGCTGATTGCTTTAAATTGCCCGAACGAAAGGATGATTTAGCAGCATTGGGAAATTGGGGAGCGAAGTTGCGCTTATACCAACAGCAGGCAAAAGTGATGGGTAGAGTGCTCATCACCAGAATACGGCGACGGCAAAATAAAAGTGCTTGATATAGAAGTGTGCAGACAGTACACCCAGAACAGCTATTTGTGTTCGCAGTGATATCATCGTAAAGGGTGTATTGTAGTGGAATTCATGCATTCTCCTTGTTGTTTTGTTGAGGTTTTGAGAAAGACCTTTGATCAGTGTCCTCCTCAGAGACACACCATGGCCCTGCTAAAGAGTTATGGAATCCCAACAAAACGAATAGTCCAATATTGGTGAAGGCGCATGTTACAAGGACATTGCCAGATGTCGCATTGTTGTTGGATGAGGGACCGGTTCCATCTGGATGTGTGTTTGAAGTATGCTATCGGGGGTATGACAGAGTTGTGGGTTATGTCCGGCTTCATTATTTCTTTTGTCAATTGACGGGTTATGATAGGCAGAATCTGTGGCAGAACAATCAGAAATGGAACGCAAGATGCGAAACTGAACAACATCCCTCGATGACCTTGATTTTGCTGATGACTCTGTAGCACTCTTGTCCTCGCGAATGGAGTCAGGCACCAGGATAAATTGAAAACAGACTGAGTCCTGTTTGGAAGGTAAAGCAAGACCAAAGTTTTGAGGTACAATCCTGGAAGACTTGGATCCTTTAACGTTTCGGGAGAGAGATGTTAGAAGAGTATGTAAGAGTAGTTTTGTAATGACTCTCGTGTGCCAAGGTTGATCAAGGACGGATGCGCAGACGGTAGCGATACTAAGGAGCACGAAATAGCCAAGGCAATGAGCAGCCTTTAATACAAGCTTAACAAAGTATGGAAAAAGTCGCCTCCTCGGGTCGAAAGACCAAAGACCACTAATCTTCAAATACCAATGTAATATTGTGCCGTTCGGCTCGTACGGTTTGTGACGACGTTGGAGAATGACCAAAGGGGATGAATACAAGCTAATAGGCTTCCAGCATAAGGTGCGTTTTAAAACAATCCTGAAGGTTTACTGGCCCATGCAGACATCAGCAACGCAGCATGAGATTAGAGAGAAAGGTCAGGTATCAAGGACAGTTGATGAATGAGCAAGGTACGAACCAGGCCGATGGAAGATGTGTTTAGGTCATGTGTGTACGAATGCCATCAGACAAACAATCCCAAAATTGCACTGACGTGGACACCGGAAAGCACAGCCGTTAGAAAGCGGACGGCCGAGAGAAGACCTGGCGATTGAACAGTAACAAAGGATTTCGAGGGAAGCATCTCGGATTTAGAAGACCTGGAGTACAAGCTGAGGTTGCAGCCGGAGAACAGAGTAGCTTGGAGGATTAGGAGGAGGGATCAATCGGCCCCATTCTCCAGGACGGAGAGGAGGGATAGATCATGATAAATTTATCATTGTAGAATAGAATGTAATGGTCAGTGCGGTGTCGAGACTATTAGAAAATGTGTACGTTCTCATTGACTGAGAAGCGTTGAAACGGTAACATTTTTTGTCAAAAGTTTTCAAGTTAATACGCGATTACAACGATTAAAATTCTAACGCCGTGAAAGCAAAAGATGGTTAAGTATCATGGGACCCCTAACCCTAAACCCTAAACCGCGCAGACAGCAAGAAGAGACAAAGCTCTACTAACCTTTTCAAAAGACAACAACACCATCCAAAAAGCTTGTACAATTGTTTCCACGAGTATATTCTATTCCTTCTTTCTCCCAGTAAGTTTTCCCGTTCATAGAAAATAACAAAGCAACTGATAAGTTAAGGCCCAGTTAAATTTGTTAAGCCAGGCATCAAGCACATTCGTTTTCCAAGGTTGTTTTCTGCATAATTCAAGGGGAAAGCTTGCATGGTAATTGTACAAAAAGTCCAGCCCCTAAACCTCTGTTATATTCCTTACACTCTGCTTGGCCAAGCCTATGCACATATACTGTACCTCAACCTCTCAGATGCACAAACGTTCACCAGCGCCTGGGACATTGGTTCCCCAGTTGAGCACACACCTTTGCCAAACAGGTGTGTTTCAGCCAATCGCTCAGCCACGTATCGGTGTTGCGTTGCCCCTTTTGAAATTACATTCAGGGATCGCTTTTGCCTCTTATGAGACTCTCGGGAGTCATTAAAGGCTCCATAAACAACTCGTAATCCTCTTTCAGTTAAATCGTCTCGGACGCAGTGCCAAGTCTCTTGTTCCGGCCGGTGTCGGTGAATTGTCGGCACATTGTTTATTCGAGTTGAATTTATCGTGTTTGTGCACATTGGGAAGGAAACCATTGGGGATACCACGCTCCTGGTCAGTCCAGTTGTTTTCCCTTTGTTGTGTGTTACCTTATCACAAGCGCCTTGCTTTCAGGTTGGTGGGGCCTGCCTTTGTTCTTTCAACAGGTGGAAGTTTGGCGATAGTAACTTGGCCAGTGTCCGAACGAGAGATAACAATATGTTAGAGTACAATGGCTCCTGAACACCAGCAAGCATTCGCTGGCCAAAAAGTTTACAAATGGATGTTGTTTTTTTTAACTAATTTTTTGTCATTCGCCACCCAAACGGTGCATCAAACTGGTGAAAGGACAGGGAAACTACTTTCCCTTTAATTCAAGGAAGGAAAAGATGGCCAAAATGTTAACAAGCCAAAGAAAGGAGACGACAGGGTCAGTAGAAATTTGTAATTTTCTTTTATTTCCCTCAAAGAAGGACCCTATTGGTGAAGCTATTTTCGGAAATAGACTTTAAGTTCCAGCGAATACTCATTTTTGTGCAATCTAGGAAAGGTTCGAAATACCGCTCAATCAACCAAGGATGGCCGAGTGGAATTTGAGGCCATGATTGCGCAATTTCCATCTGGCCAGTACTAGAATAGAACGGGACTTGCCGTGCAATTTCTTTTTCACACAGTTGCTATTTACTAAATTGTTAAACCCTGACGCTATTATTTTAAGAGTCTTTAACCTACGGATGTTGTTACCGGCAATGCCTGGACTTCTTCCCAGGGTACAAGAACATAACTACCATGTTTCGTCTTCTACCCTGAAGAAAGCGCTCACTGACCCTGAATCATCGATTCAGATTCTTCAATATACAGCTTTCAGGTGTTACAATCTTCGTTTTAACTAATAAGCCCATGGACTCACAAACTCACGATTCGGGGAAGCGACTCACTTTTATTTATATTGATTTAGGACGCGTATCGAGTGCGCACCTCGACTTTCTAAAGTGCAGCCGGTGTTTGTGCTGCTAATTAGGCAAAGGGGTTTTTTTTTTTTGAGAATTTGAGCGCTACCCACCAAGGCAATTGTAATGGAAATTTTAAAATAACGAAACGATTAACAATGGCCGGGCTTACCTCCGTGATTCCAACGAAAATCTTACTTTTTTTGGAATAGGAATAAAGAAAATTATACTCAGCCCTGTCTTGTTTTTTGTAGGCCATTATGGTCGTATCTTCGTGTTCTTCTTGAATTCGTTGTTTGTTTATTTGGTTTGGTCTGGCGCGGGGGGGGGGGGCGGGTTGAGGTGGTTAGTCGCAGCTTTGTCATATAGAGGATTTTGCACGGCAGCCATGTTGCATCGGCCCGAGGAACAATCAGTTACATCCATGTCGCAAAAATAAATTGTTGAACTAAGTGAACTTGAAAGGGAGCATGAAGCTTGGTAATCCGACGATAAGATAGGCGTAAAAAAACATCGCGAGGATCGTGCACGGTACCATAAAGATAAGGACCCGAGAAACATTACAGAGAGCAACTTATGCTTTATACACCATGGCGGAAGGAAAACAGATTTGATTAAAGACCGTCAACTGACCAAGAGAGATTTTGAGCAGGTTAAGGACAACTTGAGCAGGTTAAGGACAACTTTGACAATGTCGCTCCAAATAGCAGAGCATGTCAATCAGCAGGACTGTACTGTTTAAGACAAAACAACTCAGCGAATTATTTGGTTGCTTTGACCCCCGGCAATAACAAGCGCATAACCAATATGATTTGCTTGATGATATCTGGAGACTTCTCCTAGAGGTAATGAGCAGGAATGAACTTGCTGGTAAAGCGCATGTGTCTGCCATGATGATTTACCGTTAGGTCGTGGCCCGGTCATTTGCAATGAAAAAACAATAAGTACATGTTTGTTTTTATCATGTCTTACAATTAATTCAAAACAAGATGATAGACCCTCCACACGATTATTCT
>JAHPZR010028192.1:0-23211 GCA_019787425.1 Platygyra sinensis
TTGACGAGAGCTTCATTCAATGCATTTGTAACAGTACTTTTGCCAACTTCAGCACCACCACTTAAGAATAATCGTGGAGGGTCATCTCTTGTTTTGATTTAATGTAAGACATGATAAAAAAAACTGTCTTTGTTTTTCATTCAAAGACCGGGCAAGTCCTACGATAATCATCATCAGACACATGCGCTTTACAGCAAGTTCTTCCTGATCATTACCTCTAGGGAAAATTCCAATATCATCAAGCAAATCATATTGGTTATGCTGCTTGTTATTGCCGGGGTCAAAGCAACCAAATAATTCGCTAGGTTTGTCTTAAACAGTACAGTCCTGCTGATTGACATGCTCTGCATTTGGAGCGACATTGTCAAAGTTGTCCTTAACCTGCTCAAAGTTGTCCTTAACCTGCTCAAATCTCTCTTGGTCAGTTTGACGGTCTTTAATCAAATCTGTTTTCCTTCCGCCATGGTGTATAAAGCATAAGTTGCTCTCTGTAATGTTTCTCTGGGTCCTTATCTTTATGGTACCTGACATATCGGATGTTTTTAGCCTTCTTTCGTCTTACCAGCTTCATGCTCCCTTTCAGTTCACTTAGTTCACAATTTTTTTTGCATAGGATTAATCTATTGTTCCTGCCATGCAACATGGCTGCCGTGCAAAACCTCTATAGAAAGCTGCGACTAACACCTCAACCCCCCCCCCCCCCCGCGCCACCAAACAAAAAACAACAACAACAAAAGAACACGAAATAGACCAAATGGCCTACAAAAAACAGACATGGTGAGTATATTTTCTTTATTCTATTCCAAAAAAGTAAGATTTTGTTTGATCACGCCATTTTATCGTTCGTTATTTTAAATTCCATACAATGCTTGGTGGAGCGCTCAAATTCTCAACTGCCTAATGTGCAGCACAACACCGCTCACTTTAGAAAGTCATGTCTCACTCGATACGCGTCCATAAATCATTAATAATTGATCGATTCCCCGAATCGTGAGTTTGTGAGTCCTGTGCTTATTGTTAAAATGAAAATTGTAAAACCTGAAGCTGTTATTTGAAGAATCTTAATCGATGATTCAGCAGTGACGCTTTCTTCAGGGTAGAAGACTAAATATGGTATTTAGTCTTGTACCCTGAAGAAGTCAGCATTGCCGAAACGTAGGTTAAGACTCTTAAAATAATAGCGTCAGGTTTAACAATTTTGTAAATTATGAACTGTGTGAAAAAGAAATGCAGGCAAGTCCCCGTCTTTCTGTACTGGCCAGATGGAAATGCGCAATCATGCATAAATTCCATCGGCCATCTTGGTTGATTGAGCGGTATTTCGAACTTTCCTAGATTGCACAAAAATGAGTATTCGCTGGAACTTTAAAGTCTATTTCTGAAAATAGCTCACCAAAGGGTCTTTTTGAGGAAATAAAAGAAAATTAAAATTTCTGACCTGTCGTCTCTTTCTTTTGGCTTTTACATTTTGGCCATTTTTCCTTCTTGAATTAATAGGGAAAGTATTTCCCTTCCTTTCACCAGTTTGATGAACGTTTGGTGGAGAAGACAAATTAAAAAAAAATCCATTTGTAAACTTTTGGCAGCGAATGCTTGCTGGTAAGGAGCATTTACTCTTAACATTTTTATCTCTCGTAGGAAATGGCCAAGTTACTTCGACAAACTTCCACCTTTGAAAGACAAAGCAGGCCCACCAATCCTGAAAGCATGCGCTTGTGATAAGAACACACACAAAGGGAAAACAACTGATTGCCCAGGAGGTGGTATCCCAATGGTTTTCTTCCCAAGTGCACAAACAGATAAATTCAACCGAATAAAAATGTGCGACATTTCACCGGACACCGGAAAAAAGAGACTTGCACTGGTCGGACGATTTAACTGAAGAGGATTACGAGTTGTTTATGGAGCCTTTAGACCCCGAAGCTCATAAGAGGCAAAAGCGATCCATGAATGTAATTTCAAAAGGGAACGCAACCCGATACTGTGCTGAGCGATTGGCTGAAACACCTGTTGGCAAGATGTGTGCTAAACTGGGAACAAATGTCCAAGCGCTGGTGAACGTTTGTGCATCTGACGTTGAGGTAAGTATATGTGCATAGGCTTGCCAGCAGATGTAAGGATTAACAGAGGTTAGGGATGACTTTTGACAATTACCATGCAAGCTTTCCTTGAATTATGCAGAAAAACAACCTTGGAACGAATGTTCTTGATGCCGGCTTACAAATTTACTGGCTTACTTATCAGTTTGCTTTGTTATTTCTAGAAACGAAAAATTACTGGGAGAATTGAATATACTCTGTGGAAACAATTTTACAAGCTTTTGGATGGTGTTGTTGTCTTTTGAAAAGGTTAGAGCTTTGTCTCTTCTTTGCTGCTCGGTAGGGTTAGGGTTAGGGTCAACTTGATACTACCATCTTTTGCTTCACGGCGTTAGAATTTAATCGTTTTAATCGCTTATAACTTGAAACTTTTGACAAAAATGTTAACGTTTCACTCTTTCAAGTCAAGTGAAGTAACATTTTCTTAATAGGCTCGCCGCACTGACATTACATTCTACAAGAAATTTATCATCATCTATCCCTCCTCTCCGCCTGGAGAATGGGGCCATTGATCCTCCTCCTCCTCCAAGCTACTCTGTCTCCGGCTGCAACCTCAGCTTGTCTCCAGGTCTTAAATCCGAGATGTTCCCTCCCTTTGTTTACTGTTCAACGCCATGTCTCTCTCGGCCGTCCTCTTCTACGCTTGCTTTCAGGTGTCCACGTCAGTGCAATTTTGGGATTTTTGTCTGATGGCATTCTTAAAACATGACCTAACCACTTCCATCGCCTGGTTCTTACTTGCTCATCAACTGTCCTTGTACCTGACCTTTCTCTTATCTCCTCGTTGCTGATCTTCATTGGCCAGTAAACCTTCAGGATTGTTTTTAAACACTTATGCTGGAAGACATTTAGCTTGTATTCATCCCCTTTGGTCATTCTCCACGTCTCACAACCGTAGAGCAGAACGGCAACTACATTGGTTTTGAAGATTGTGGTCTTTGTCTTTCGACCGAGGAGGCTACTTTTCCATACTTTGTTAAGCTTGTTAAAGGCTGCTCTTGCTTTGCCTATTCGTGCTCTTATATCGCTAGCTGCGCCACCGTCCTTATCAACCTTGGCACCGAGATATACAAAACTCTCTACATCTTCTACATCTCTCTCCCTGAACGTTAATGGATCCAGTCTTCCAGGATTGTACCTCAAAACTTTGGTCTTGCTTTACCTCCAAACTGACTCAGTCTGTTCAATTTATCCTGTGCCTGACTCCATCTGCTAGACAAGAGTGCTGAGTCATCAGCAAAATCAAGGTCATCGAGGGTTGTTGTCAGTTTCCATCTGGTTCCATTTCTGTTGTTCTCCACAGTTCTGCTCATAACCCAGTCAATGACAAGAAATAAGAAGCCGGACATAACACAACCTTGTCTTACCCCCGATAGCACTTCAAACCACTCCAGATGACCGGTCTCATCCAACACTGCACATCTGCAATTCTTGTACATCGCCTTCACCATATTGACTAGTTTGTTTGGGATTCCATAACTCTTTAGCAAGTGCCATGGTGTCTCTCTGAGGACACTATCAAAGGCTTTCTCAAAACCTACAAAACACAAGTAGAGGCATGAATTCCACTCAATAACCTTTACGATGATATCACGCAACACAAATATCTGTTCGGTTGTACTTCTGCCACTTCTATATCAAGCCTTTTCGTCTCGTATTCTTGTGATGATCACTCTACCCATCACTTTTGCTGCTGTTGGTATAAGCGCAATTCCTCTCCAATTTCCACATGCTGCTAAATCACCTTTCTTGGGCAATTTAACAATCAGACTCTTACCCCAATCATCCGGTATTTCGTCCTTATCCCAGATTTTCTGAAATAATGCGTGCAGCACATTGGTGGTTGTGTCTACGTCTGCTTTTAGCATCTCGGCAGTGATGGAATCTATTCCTGCTGCTTTTCCATTCTTCATAATTCTTACAGCTCTCCTAATCTATTTTTTTTGTGATATAACCGGTGTCAATGACCTCATTGGTTGGAGTATCTTGTCTTATGATAGCCCTCATCTGTCGATGCCGGTCTGTTCAGCACCTCGGTAAATTGATATCTCCACCTTTATCCTTATCGCATCATCTTTGGTAGTAACCAGCCCTCTTTATCTTTCACCATTGTGATGTTCTTTGGTCTGTCGTTACATAGCTTCCTTGTGGCATTGTAAACTCCTTTCATATTTCCTACATTTGCTGCATTTCTGCTTCTTTGGCAATATCATTGGCCCATTCTCTTTTGTCTCTTCTCAGTGATCTCTTGACCAACTTATCTTTTTTCCGGTATTCTTCCTGCCATCTCTTTCTCAGTCTTTCTGATTTTGCATCGTTGATCGTCTCTTTAAGTTTCCTCCTTTCTTATATTTCTTTCCAGCTGTCTATACTAATCCAGGTTTTGCTTTTCCTCTTTCTATAACCTATAACACCTTTTTGGCAGTTGTACTATAGCCTGTTTTGATGTTCTTCCAACATCAGGAGCAGCATATTTTGTTGTAAATTACACAAATTACTTTCCTTACCTGGCGACGGCGATCGACGAGCGAGTTGACGAACGTGGGCAACCATTTTTGGCGCCAACACCAAAAGCTTGGAGACACAAAACGTTCATATTTTCCCCTTTGCTTAATCTGCACGATATGTTTTGCGACTATAAACCCTTTCTTGAATAATGAATGCAGTCTCTAATGAATAAACGCTTGTCCTACTTCAGCTTTTCAACATAGCGACGGTACAAATTTCCGCGGTTTCAAGGTGCACAACTTGATCACGTGCGAGTCCAAAGTTCAAGTGTTTTTCCCTCTGTAGGTGTGCCTTCTTTCCTAGTAGCTCTTCCTTGAAGTGAAACTATTGTTTCCTTTTGTGGCTACTGCATGCTTGGCAGCTGTAGCCATATTGCTCTCATGTGCGATAAGTAAGTAGAGTGTCCAATTTTCGGATTGCGTTTCGAAAACTATTCGGTTCTTCGTTGACGGATAATCCAATATAAATCGATCCGGTGTTTCGGAATGAAAGAACATTCGAATTTCATGTGTTTTTCTCGGGTTGCTCGAACTGGTAATCGAACATAGCAAAAATTCTTTTGGAATCGCTTGACATTCCTAAACAAAGATCTACAGTTTTTAGACGGACTGGAGGAGTTTTTTGCCGTGGTAGATTGTAGAATAACTTCAGACTGTCGGGTATGTAGTATTTTAAAAACACTTTCCGGCTGGGTCTATGCTAGCAGAAATTGTGCGGAGTTCGTTTACTGGTCGTGGCGATCGAAGTGAATTGTGCAGCCATATCTGCCGTGTTGCGATCTTCAACCCTTTTCAAGAATTATAACTCCTCTGAAGAGCGACTAATCTCTTTCGAGAGAACCAAGATGAATCGTGATAAACTCCCTCGCGAAAACAACAAAAACAACAATCTAATAACAACGCGTCAAATTACATTGCACATAATTTGCATAAACTTTCAAGTTGTGTTTTTTGAAAATGACTTCCGCGAATTTGGAATTCCTATCGCAGCTTGCGAAGAAATAATCAAGCTCCCTACTTTAATTGAATCAAGGCAGGAGTATTCTTAAAAAGGAGCTCATTTATAGGCGAAGATGCGGCAGTCTGTTTTGCTATTTATTTTGGCTTCACTCGTCTAGTTCGCGTCACGCAACGTGATTTTCTTAGGCAGTCAAACGCAGTTTTTTTCAAAAGAATTGGCGATTGCTAAGTTTGCTAAGTATATATGAATTACTAGTGAAGTAAATTTGCAGGACTATTGTCAATGCAGAATTTCCTTAGAACTTGGCAAGAACATTGGCTCGTCAGTAATCTCGCACAATTACCCGTACAATCGAGGTTTTAATTTTCCTGCACAATTTTACCTCAAAATCACGGTGTTTTTTTCTGCACCCTTCATTTAAAGCCAACTAACTTAGAGGTAAGATATTAAATTCAAACTACCGAAAGTCTTATCTATACAAATTTGGAGATCGGCATATCTTGCGCGGTGCAAGAAACAAGTCGGCATGTTTTTAATAAGCTACGAGTGCAACTAGTGAGACAATCTCAGATAGTGCAGAGTGTTATGCAGGACTGTCAGTACGTTTTGAGTCATCAGCTGCCTGTATGTAACTTGTTAGTTTAAGGCCCAAAAATAACTTACAATTACTGTTTGTCAAGACGGTTTTAAATTTTACTGTGGTATTTTACGTGGAATTTCGTTCATTCTAAATTCATTAATACGTTGAACTAGCAAACGTGATACTTTAAGTTTTTCAACGCCAACGTTTGTAACTTGATACTTTTGTTTTTCTCGCAAAGTTTGTAACATGATACCCTTGTTTTCTCAAAAACATACAAAGAAGATATGCTCGCTTTTTTCCTGAGAAAAATGAAATCATGTTATTTACTTATGAAAAAATTGGAAGAGGAATGATTTTGTTTCAATCAAGAGGGAAATTTTCATATCATTGATAAACAATTATTGAATTTATGGAGAGCTCGGAAAAAATCCGAGTCCCAGATGGGATTTGAACCCACGAGCGCATAAGTCTTTAATATACGATAAACAATTACTAATTTAATTATCAAATAGTCACGTCGTGTCTCGGAATAGCACGATCCTATTAGGTTGCCACCGATGGTGTTAACAGTAAACCAGTTCAAAATACACAACGATATCGATTAACACAACCGAGAAGCGTTTCAACTTGACCGATATTATGTCCTACATAGGTGAATGCGCCCCCTCAAAGACTGACTAAATTTATTTGCGGTTTCCGTGCATGAGTGCCACAGTGTCTACAGTAATATTTGATGCCGTTAACTCGGAAGTGTTTCGGGTAAATACATTTGTGAACTTCTTGTTCTCTTTCATAGGAGAGAAAATAAACAAGCGACTGAGACGATCCATTCGTTTCCCTGTTTAAAGCTTAGCAAACACGAAGTAGTTTGAAAACAGCACACGGCATTTTTGAACCGAGCAAGGGATGATTCCAAAAGATACGCTGTCACAAAAGCGTTCTTTGCACTAAAAGGGGGAACTGATATTACCCGAAATATGACTGC
The DNA here is from genome assembly GCA_019787425.1 of Platygyra sinensis. Classification (NCBI taxonomy): domain Eukaryota; kingdom Metazoa; phylum Cnidaria; class Anthozoa; order Scleractinia; family Merulinidae; genus Platygyra; species Platygyra sinensis. The sequence continues at coordinate 7,136 of JAHPZR010028192.1, forward strand.
TATTGGCCGTTAAGACGAGAGTGTGGTATCGCACGCATGAATCTGAACTCGAAAACGGATTGTATCATGCTGACAATGCTAGAGCGCATGCGTCTTACATACTGTGTTCAACCGCAAGGAAAAGCACTAAACGTTTGTGTATAATTGTGTATGAAATGCATCGACCCAACAAATAGTTAACAATCACGCTAATCAATCTGCGCATCTGCGCATGCGCTTCGTGTAAATCGCTTTTGTTCTTAAGAGAATAGTACCACAAGGATAACAAGAGAATATTGGAACCATATATAGTTTTCTGATGTTACGAAAAAACTTAGGTAAGTATGGTACGTTTACGTGGCAATCAAATGTACCTACCCCACCCCCTCAAAACAAGGCTAATTAATTATTGAAATTAATTAAACAAACATTAAAGTTTACACCTTATTGCCTTAGTCACTTAGTACCTTAGTGACTTAATGCCTTAGTGCACGTGGCTTATTACCATAGTGCGTTAGCGGCGTCAACCCCCAAACCATCCCTATAGTGCACTCTGCACTAAAAACGTTTTCATATTAGCTCGTTTTATGACCTCTTTGATTGCAATATGATTTGTTTTACTGCAGTGTTCTAAATAATATCAGCAGTAGCCACGTGCAGTCATTGACTGCCTATTTTTTGTTTTGTTTCCGTTTGCAGTATACTGGAGACCTTTCCTTTGCCATAGGTGCTGTTGCCATGTTGATGAATGAATGCGATGATGTAATCATAGAAAACACAACTGTTAATTCCAACGACACTGGAAATTTTACAGCCCCAACGATGCCAAAGTTACCTCCTATAGTTGAAGAGATAGCTCACCTTCTTTGTCCCAACGACTGCACCTTTAACGGGAAATGTGTTAATGGTTCCTGCGTTTGTAACAAGGACTATACAGCTGAAGACTGTTCTATATCAGTTTTTCAAAAACCATTTATTGCAAGGTAAGCATAAGAAAGTGGAGTGAAAATCTTATTCCTTTGTGAGTGTGTTGAATACTTGTTAGGCAAACTGATTGTTTCAGAACGTTTAAGGAAACAACTGCTGATTACATCATTCAGCATTTTTGTGCAGGTTCTGGCCGAAAATATCACAGAATAGAGATAGATGATTAATAGTTCTCATTTCAATCCTGGATGCACGAAAAGATACGATCTTGATAAAAACAAACCGAAGCATGACCGACCCTCTTTCATTATAACGTAAAGTAGCTCACGGTTTGTAACATATTGATGAATGGAGGGGAAATAATCGAGATAAAACAAAAAACACGGTTAAGGTCATGGGGCACATGAAAGCGAAAACAAAAGAAGAAGAAGAAAAGAGGATGGTGCATACCTGTGCAACTTTTGCGGAAAACCACGAGGAATGTTAATGCATATCATTGGACGTTTTACTTCCAAAGATAGATTGATCACAGCTTCTGGTCTAAGTGTTTCATGAGGAAGATCGAGCGGGTAAAGTAAAAATTAGTTCGTACAGGCTGGCTTTCTAAAGGTGGATTTAGGCTCCCTTAACGTTTGATTGAAAATGCTTTTCTTTTCTGAACGTGAGGGAATTAATTTAAATTCTAAAGGTATTTTATCATAAGAGCGGACTGGACAATAATAGGTTCACTCAACTCCGGATCCCTCGTCAAGCAGTTCAGTTGAGCATCAACGTTGCATCGTGGCAGGAAATTAAACAATCAATCTTCACAATACAGTAAATTTCATTGGAACTTACGCCATTTCCATTCATAGGCTTCAAGGTAATGGGTTGTGTGATAGACGAAAACGACCGTGTAAGAAGATTGCTGTACAAGGGACTGGTTTCCTAAATTCTACCAATGTAACCTGCCATATTAAGGAAATTGAGGTAAAGGTACATTCTTGGGTCCACAATCATCTTCACTATTTTTCACAGCACGGTCTGCAAATGTGACTCTGATCTCCTATAGTCTGATTAACCATAGCCGAGGAAAGATAATTGGCCGGCGTTACTAATAGCATTCGTTTTGTTTGTTTTTTCAGTTTTTTTTCCATATGACCTATACGCTTTATAGTTTATTTGGTATCGCCAAAAGTTACCATAAGCGCCCAATAATTTTGCGATAATGTTCTTTGTTGTAAACTAAAACACCTGATAGAAACTATCGGGAAAAGTAAAGCAGCCAACACTTACACCCAAGTACAGAGCTTTGGCAATTATCTGACGCAGCTCCTTTTTTAATAGGTTGTAAATAGTTCCTGGATCCCAAACAAGAATGAGACAAAATACCATGGAATAATGACAGACCTTGTTCTCGTGGCATGCTTTTTGCCGGATTCACCTGTATTAAAAGCAACCTATGATGAAAACGAGGAAGGAACGCCAGCCTCTGGACTGTTGATATCTGTGTCCAACAATGGCATTCATCAGAGCGAACAGGAGCTTAAATTGATATCCTTCGATTCCGTTTGTATGGAATGCAATGTTTCCACGGGATGCTCTCTAAAGGTAATCACCATGCTTCCTTATGGTTAATTTTCAGATGTACAAAATAGAATGCTTTAATCTCATTTTTTTTTATCACCACGTAGCCCGTTATAACACTCTCGTCATAACAGAACAAAAAAAGTTTTCGAATATTTTAGGTGGCCCTGTAGTACTTTGGAGGATGTCGTTTGGAAAATGTTGTTTCTTAACATACACTTAATTGCAATAACGTTGTCACAGAAAAAAGCAAACATATGAATGAAAAATACATGTTTTTATTCATGTCATTCATTTACAAAATATTTTTCATTCATGTACAGTATCTGAGAACAATGGAAATTTAAATTTCCCTAATTAATTCCTATTTGGCTTTTTGCTTTTTTCTATGACAACGTTATTGCAATTAGGTGTATGAACTAAACACAGTTTGTCAATCAGTTAGACTATCATTGAGCTCATTTTTAGGTTTCAATCATTTACAGCTAGCACCTGAAGTTCTTCACACTGTTTCCATGGTAAAAAATAAGCATTACTTGCTCATGAAAGATTAGACGATTACACAGATACCTATATTATAGCTACAAGTGTTGTATCATTGTAGTATGAATCCATCAAAGTATAACTGCTGAAAAATGATCAAAGCATAGCCAGTCATCTTAAACCAGGTTCTTTTATACTCGCTGTGAATTTAATCAAATTCTGAGTAGGAGAAATTTAATTAAGCATTTTATTGCACTTTTGCTAGATTGAGGTACAAGGATAAATTGTAATACGTGTCGCCTTTTTCTTTTCTGTGACAATGTTGCATGCCAAAAATACAAGTAGTTGATCGGTGTTCTGGCTTTTTCAAGAGGGTAACCACTTACACTCGGAAATTGCGAGGTCTATCAATATGATTCGAATTTATCAGCACATGATGCTCGGATGCTCCAGTATCGAGCTACAGAAGGCTTGTGTGGTGGCTGTGTAACATACTAAGTTCACTTGAGACACTTCACTCTCAAAAGGTAAATTAACAGTTTAAAACGAACTGCTCAAAACCTTAGTAAATGCTCACAGCGAATCTGACGATTAAGAATAACGTAGTGATTTTTCGGGACTGAAAACTTAATAATGTATATTTCATTTCAGAATAACTCCTGCTTTATCAATCGTTATTGCTTTTCGCCTAAGGAGGCTAATCCAAAGAATTGGTGCGAACAGTGCCTTCCCGATGTCGATACAAACACGTGGTCTAAACGGCAAGGTAATATTGACAATGGGCCCTTTGCAGTTTACGATCACATGGTACAAAAACCGCCATGCTGGAGAGCAAACTGCCCACTGGGACCTCCAAAACAAAGCAACTTAACTAAATATTCTTTTGTTTTGGAGATCCCAGTGGGCGGTTTGCTCTCCAGCATGGCGGTTTTTGTACCATGTGATCGTAAACTGCAAAGGGCCCATTTGACAAATATTGACAAACACTCATAAAGTCTAGGCAATTGCCTGTATCGCATGGTAAAAGATCGGTTTAGACGAAGTCTTTATCACTGCCCTTAAGTATTCTTATGGTTTTGGAGCTTTTATAAAGAAATAACAAATCTAACCAATTAATCAGTCAATCAACCAACTGAGCGACCTGACCAATCATTCAGCTGTTCAGTAAGTCGATTGATAGAGCGTTAGTACTGATATGCATCACCAGGTAGGAGATATGTCCAGGATTGATCGCTAATGAGATTCAAATTCCTTATCATAAGCATCACAAAGTGTCCTCATTGGTAAAAAGTCACCAAAACACGCACAATTCTGTCAAGTATGAAGTAATATGAAAATGTCAAATAACCCTTCCAATTAGAAAGTACTAATTAAACAATACTTGCGTTCAATCCTGGACATAAGTGAAATAAAGAAGCGATTATGATCACCTTTAGCATCTCATCTAAGCCGGAAATTTATGTAAAATTAAATCTGCCGGAAAAGCAAGTTTTAACGAAATTTACTATCCGGATGCCACATACCGATCAAGAAAAGGTACTAATGGGCGACAGTAGGAATCAGAAATACTACTACTGTGTTGTCAGTCTGAACAATTTTAACGAGGTGGCTATCAACCCAGCATGCAAGTTTGTACTTCTCCAAATTTGTAGTAGCACCTGAGCTTTTTTTTTAAAAAAGCCTGGTACTGTTTTGTTTAGTTGTTACTTTGTGAATAATAACGCTTTAAAACCACTTTACCATTTCCACTGCATTCGCTAATATCGCGATTTAGTATATACCACACAAGCGAATAGTACTTTTCGCGCGTGCTGATTGGCCAGCTCGGAGGTGATAAGCCAAGTACTATTCACCTCTGAGCAGTCGAACAAAAACAAAATGGCTTTTGTCGGTGTATTATCACAAATAAAGTTACTCTTTGGGCCGCTAGTTATTCAGCTTGTGTGGTATATACTAAAACAATTATTCACCTCAGTGTCGGTGAAAGTGGTGGATATTTACCTCCACTTCGGTGAATAATTGTTAAAAATGCATCAGCCGTTTTAGAATTAAAAGACTCCAGGAGTTAACGAGTAAGTTGTCGATAAAAGAAAAGCAAAAACAAAAACAAAATATGTTAGTATGCAATATGTACAGCATTTGTTAAGGTGTTTTTCGTCAGTCTCACAACGCATTTAAATGCATTCTTTTAGTAAATCACCCACCCAATGTCACGTTAAAAACCGACTACTACGTGGTATACAGAGAGAGTCTGGAACTGCCAATAGAAGTGACAGATCCCGAAGGAATGCCTGTCACCGTGTCAATAATGAACGGAAGTCCGGCGGAAGCGCTGGTGCAGAACAACATTTTATTTTGGAACGTCACAACAAACAAAACAACTCGGTTTTTCTTCAAGGCCACGGATGCTTGTCAAGCGTCAGCCACTTTAAACATATCTGTAACTGTCAATGTTTGTCCGTGCAATAACAATGGACGGTGCGTTCCTCGGATGCCTCGCGGGCATGGCCTTTACGATTGTCGCTGCTCACCCGGTTTTATTGGACAATACTGCAGCACTGAGATTGACGAATGTGAATCATATCCTTGTTTGCGAGGTACAGGACTGCACATTAATTTCTACGTCTCGCTTTTTATTTACCAATATCGTTTCTTAACAGTCAGTGGAATGTTATTTATTGGTTGTTGTTGCTTTTTTTTAGTTTATTCAGTTTCTTTTCTTTTGTTTTCGTTATTACATTTTCTATACCAGCAATAACTATAACTGAATAAATTAATCATGCACTACATTTTTGATACGTTGCTGGACGGTTGAGGGTGATCGCAACAAATGCAAATACAGAATGACCACCGTCTGCTAGCATTTAAACTTATGTTTGAGATATTTGTCGACGTAAAATCTAGTCAAACACTTCATAGCAAAACGTAGTAACCCAAGTGGCTGAGTTACTTGGTTAGTGAAAATGATTTATAAGATAATCAAGCAAAGACGACTGTCGTAAGGTAAATTATAGATGCAATAAGTGGTGATTGGTCAACTGACTCTCGTATCGCGCTCTTTCGGTCAGAAGTCATGTTAACAATACTCCATCAAAGCAAGTACATTTGTCATAGTGCAGGAATTTTTTGAAAAATCTGTTTTAATAGATTTATGGATGAGTATCTTAAGCAACTAATTACACAAAAATAATTAACTTGTTCAACTCTTGCAGGACAGTGTACTGATCACGTTAACAACTACACATGTTCCTGTGATCTTGGCTTCGAGGGAAGAAATTGTGACGTTGACATCGATTATTGTCAGTCATCTCCATGTGTCCATGGTAGAGTTTTGAATAATTTTGACACTTAAGTTATTGTTGAATAACCAATTTAGGTGGAGGTGAATGACGGAGTTAAACCCTGGGAACTGTCTGATTGGTTACTTATCACAATGCAAATTGCCTTTAATTAATTTCATATTGGGGTAAACCGAAAATCGATCAAGTTGTGGTTTTTTCTTCCTTTGGTTCTTCTGACATCACAGAAGTTTTGCCATTCATAACTTTTTCATCTCACACTCCTTTTCACTTAGTAATACCGTCCTCTAACTGATAGCATTTCCTCTCATAGGAAGTTGTACAGATCAAGTTAGTGGATACACCTGCAGCTGTGCAGCTGGTTACTCTGGACCACAATGCGACGTTGACATAGACGAGTGTAGTTCGTCGCCTTGTGTTAATAACGGTGACAAATTTAGTCCATTCTTCACTTAACTCCATTTCTTTTATTTCAGTTTATTAGTTTCTACAGTCCTTAAGATATTGATTGACTAAAACACCGTTAAGGTACTAATGCCTTGTGAGGAAAGAAGATAATTATGACAAGGAGATTAAGAACACTAGCAGATTAACAACATGTCCTATAAATAGGATTTCATCTGCCTCCTTCCGCCGCATCCATCCACCCTACAGAAACCCAAGGGGAAAAAACACAGTTATATGCGACTCGAGCAAACCGCTGGAACATTCATTATTGCTTTATGATATAGAAGCATTCTCGTCCCCAGAGCCCACGATCCTTCTGGCATGTGGTTGAGATCGAGAGCTCTGGCCGGACCCGATTTTCTGAGCATGCGCAGGGTATTCGTTTCGCATTCTCAACCAATCAGATTTGCTAGATTTGACGGGAAGGCCGTGAATCACGGACTTCCGGTTTTGGACCAAACCAGAGCTCTCGATCCCAACCACAGGCCAAAAGGATCGTAGGCTCTGATGACGAGAATGATATAGAAGCTATCACTTCATTATTTTCTGCAATGCTTGCAACAAAAGGCTCTTATTTTTTCCACAGGAACATGCTTCGATCAAGTAAATGGTTATAGATGTCAGTGCCCACCTGGTTATACAGGAGAAAACTGCAGTGTTAATATTGACGAATGCCAGTCTTCGCCCTGTGCAAACAACGGTAATGCCATTGTCTTTATGTTCTTACCTGCCTCCTGCCTTCATGACTACATTGTAAAGTTTTACTTAACATCTGAAACTAAGAGGTGAAAGGACCCTGACTTTGAATTTGTTTTTTTTTTACGATTTCTCCAAATGTTAATTTGACGTACATCGATTGCCCCTATTATTCATAATATACCAGTAAGAAGGAGGACGAGAGGTAAACCAAAAACAAAATGAACCGTAGCTTGTCAAGGTAATTCCCTGTGAAATAGATATCATTTTGATTTATATTTTTCTTTTCTTTAGTAGCATTAATAACTGGATTTCTTAATATGTAGTTTTGTTTAACGGTTTAATCGTTTTGCCACTAGGATTTTGTGTTTGATAAAATCAATGCCTTTAGTTGTGCTTGTCTGGCTGGATTCAGTGGCTCTCGATGCGAAGAGAATATTAACGAATGTCTTCAAGTATCCTGTGGAAAATGGTTGGTTAAATCTTAATTGCAACTATTATTCGGTTATTTCACTAATCGTAACTTTACCCTTAGTTACATTAGTCAAAACCACTAACATAACTCAAAAAAAAGAATCAGGCGATTGCGATTTTGTAAAGCTTAAGATGGTCAATCCCAAGCCGAAAGTTGATTTCAAGTTAAGTGTTTATAAACATAATTACTTTATTACAAATATAGCCGTTAGTTGGCATGATAATGTATCAGTTAGAGTCATTGCCTGGTATAGGAAATGTAATCAAACGAAATCAAAAGAAAGACCATCTGAATAAACTAAAAAAATGCAACATACATCCGATAAGTAATCATTTCCCTATGACTGTATAAGCAACGCATGGCCGTAGTTTAATAGCGTGATGTAGAAATTAATGTGCAGTCCTGTACCTCGCAAACAAGGATATGATTCACATTCGTCAATCTCAGTGCTGCAGTATTGTCCAATAAAACCGGGTGAGCAGCGACAATCGTAAAGGCCATGCCCGCGAGGCATCCGAGGAACGCACCGTCCATTGTTATTGCACGGACAAACATTGACAGTTACAGATATGTTTAAAGTGGCTGACGCTTGACAAGCATCCGTGGCCTTGAAGAAAAACCGAGTTGTTTTGTTTGTTGTGACGTTCCAAAATAAATGTTGTTCTGCCACCAGCGCTTCCGCCGGACTTCCGTTCATTATTGACACGGTGACAGGCATTCCTTCGGGATCTGTCACTTCTATTGGCAGTTCCAGACTCTCTCTGTATACCACGTAGTAGTCGGTTTTTAACGTGACATTGGGTGGGTGATTTACTAAAAGAATGCATTTAAATGCGTTGTGAGACTGACGAAAAACACCTTAACAAATGCTGTACATATTGCATACTAACATATTTTGTTTTTGTTTTTGCTTTTCTTTTATCGACAACTTACTCGTTAACTCCTGGAGTCTTTTAATTCTAAAACGGCTGATGCATTTTTAACAATTATTCACCGAAGTGGAGGTAAATATCCACCACTTTCACCGACACTGAGGTGAATAATTGTTTTAGTATATACCAACACAAGCTGAATAACTAGCGGCCCAAAGAGTAACTTTATTTGTGATAATACACCGACAAAAAGCCATTTTGTTTTTGTTCGACTGCTCAGAGGTGAATAGTACTTGGCTTATCACCTCCGAGCTGGCCAATCAGCACGCGCGAAAAGTACTATTCGCTTGTGTGGTATATACTAAATCGCGATATTAGCGAATGCAGTGGAAATGGTAAAGTGGTTTTAAAGCGTTATTATTCACAAAGTAACAACTAAACAAAACAGTACCAGGCTTTTTTAAAAAAAAAGCTCAGGTGCTACTACAAATTTGGAGAAGTACAAACTTGCATGCTGGGTTGATAGCCACCTCGTTAAAATTGTTCAGACTGACAACACAGTAGTAGTATTTCTGATTCCTACTGTCGCCCATTAGTACCTTTCTTGATCGGTATGTGGCATCCGGATAGTAAATTTCGTTAAAACTTGCTTTTCCGGCAGATTTAATTTTACATAAATTTCCGGCTTAGATGAGATGCTAAAGGTGATCATAATCGCTTCTTTATTTCACTTATGTCCAGGATTGAACGCAAGTATTGTTTAATTAGTACTTTCTAATTGGAAGGGTTATTTGACATTTTCATATTACTTCATACTTGACAGAATTGTGCGTGTTTTGGTGACTTTTTACCAATGAGGACACTTTGTGATGCTTATGATAAGGAATTTGAATCTCATTAGCGATCAATCCTGGACATATCTCCTACCTGGTGATGCATATCAGTACTAACGCTCTATCAATCGACTTACTGAACAGCTGAATGATTGGTCAGGTCGCTCAGTTGGTTGATTGACTGATTAATTGGTTAGATTTGTTATTTCTTTATAAAAGCTCCAAAACCATAAGAATACTTAAGGGCAGTGATAAAGACTTCGTCTAAACCGATCTTTTACCATGCGATACAGGCAATTGCCTAGACTTTATGAGTGTTTGTCAATATTTGTCAAATGGGCCCTTTGCAGTTTACGATCACATGGTACAAAAACCGCCATGCTGGAGAGCAAACCGCCCACTGGGATCTCCAAAACAAAAGAATATTTAGTTAAGTTGCTTTGTTTTGGAGGTCCCAGTGGGCAGTTTGCTCTCCAGCATGGCGGTTTTTGTACCATGTGATCGTAAACTGCAAAGGGCCCATTGTCAATATTACCTTGCCGTTTAGACCACGTGTTTGTATCGACATCGGGAAGGCACTGTTCGCACCAATTCTTTGGATTAGCCTCCTTAGGCGAAAAGCAATAACGATTGATAAAGCAGGAGTTATTCTGAAATGAAATATACATTATTAAGTTTTCAGTCCCGAAAAATCACTACGTTATTCTTAATCGTCAGATTCGCTGTGAGCATTTACTAAGGTTTTGAGCAGTTCGTTTTAAACTGTTAATTTACCTTTTGAGAGTGAAGTGTCTCAAGTGAACTTAGTATGTTACACAGCCACCACACAAGCCTTCTGTAGCTCGATACTGAGCATCCGAGCATCATGTGCTGATAAATTCGAATCATATTGATAGACCTCGCAATTTCCGAGTGTAAGTGGTTACCCTCTTGAAAAAGCCAGAACACCGATCAACTACTTGTATTTTTGGCATGCAACATTGTCACAGAAAAGAAAAAGGCGACACGTATTACAATTTATCCTTGTACCTCAATCTAGCAAAAGTGCAATAAAATGCTTAATTAAATTTCTCCTACTCAGAATTTGATTAAATTCACAGCGAGTATAAAAGAACCTGGTTTAAGATGACTGGCTATGCTTTGATCATTTTTCAGCAGTTATACTTTGATGGATTCATACTACAATGATACAACACTTGTAGCTATAATATAGGTATCTGTGTAATCGTCTAATCTTTCATGAGCAAGTAATGCTTATTTTTTACCATGGAAACAGTGTGAAGAACTTCAGGTGCTAGCTGTAAATGATTGAAACCTAAAAATGAGCTCAATGATAGTCTAACTGATTGACAAACTGTGTTAGTTCATACACCTAATTGCAATAACGTTGTCATAGAAAAAAGCAAAAAGCCAAATAGGAATTAATTAGGGAAATTTAAATTTCCATTGTTCTCAGATACTGTACATGAATGAAAAATATTTTGTAAATGAATGACATGAATAAAAACATGTATTTTTCATTCATATGTTTGCTTTTTTCTGTGACAACGTTATTGCAATTAAGTGTATGTTAAGAAACAACATTTTCCAAACGACATCCTCCAAAGTACTACAGGGCCACCTAAAATATTCGAAAACTTTTTTGTTCTGTTATGACGAGAGTGTTATAACGGGCTACGTGGTGATAAAAAAAAATGAGATTAAAGCATTCTATTTTGTACATCTGAAAATTAACCATAAGGAAGCATGGTGATTACCTTTAGAGAGCATCCCGTGGAAACATTGCATTCCATACAAACGGAATCGAAGGATATCAATTTAAGCTCCTGTTCGCTCTGATGAATGCCATTGTTGGACACAGATATCAACAGTCCAGAGGCTGGCGTTCCTTCCTCGTTTTCATCATAGGTTGCTTTTAATACAGGTGAATCCGGCAAAAAGCATGCCACGAGAACAAGGTCTGTCATTATTCCATGGTATTTTGTCTCATTCTTGTTTGGGATCCAGGAACTATTTACAACCTATTAAAAAAGGAGCTGCGTCAGATAATTGCCAAAGCTCTGTACTTGGGTGTAAGTGTTGGCTGCTTTACTTTTCCCGATAGTTTCTATCAGGTGTTTTAGTTTACAACAAAGAACATTATCGCAAAATTATTGGGCGCTTATGGTAACTTTTGGCGATACCAAATAAACTATAAAGCGTATAGGTCATATGGAAAAAAAACTGAAAAAACAAACAAAACGAATGCTATTAGTAACGCCGGCCAATTATCTTTCCTCGGCTATGGTTAATCAGACTATAGGAGATCAGAGTCACATTTGCAGACCGTGCTGTGAAAAATAGTGAAGATGATTGTGGACCCAAGAATGTACCTTTACCTCAATTTCCTTAATATGGCAGGTTACATTGGTAGAATTTAGGAAACCAGTCCCTTGTACAGCAATCTTCTTACACGGTCGTTTTCGTCTATCACACAACCCATTACCTTGAAGCCTATGAATGGAAATGGCGTAAGTTCCAATGAAATTTACTGTATTGTGAAGATTGATTGTTTAATTTCCTGCCACGATGCAACGTTGATGCTCAACTGAACTGCTTGACGAGGGATCCGGAGTTGAGTGAACCTATTATTGTCCAGTCCGCTCTTATGATAAAATACCTTTAGAATTTAAATTAATTCCCTCACGTTCAGAAAAGAAAAGCATTTTCAATCAAACGTTAAGGGAGCCTAAATCCACCTTTAGAAAGCCAGCCTGTACGAACTAATTTTTACTTTACCCGCTCGATCTTCCTCATGAAACACTTAGACCAGAAGCTGTGATCAATCTATCTTTGGAAGTAAAACGTCCAATGATATGCATTAACATTCCTCGTGGTTTTCCGCAAAAGTTGCACAGGTATGCACCATCCTCTTTTCTTCTTCTTCTTTTGTTTTCGCTTTCATGTGCCCCATGACCTTAACCGTGTTTTTTGTTTTATCTCGATTATTTCCCCTCCATTCATCAATATGTTACAAACCGTGAGCTACTTTACGTTATAATGAAAGAGGGTCGGTCATGCTTCGGTTTGTTTTTATCAAGATCGTATCTTTTCGTGCATCCAGGATTGAAATGAGAACTATTAATCATCTATCTCTATTCTGTGATATTTTCGGCCAGAACCTGCACAAAAATGCTGAATGATGTAATCAGCAGTTGTTTCCTTAAACGTTCTGAAACAATCAGTTTGCCTAACAAGTATTCAACACACTCACAAAGGAATAAGATTTTCACTCCACTTTCTTATGCTTACCTTGCAATAAATGGTTTTTGAAAAACTGATATAGAACAGTCTTCAGCTGTATAGTCCTTGTTACAAACGCAGGAACCATTAACACATTTCCCGTTAAAGGTGCAGTCGTTGGGACAAAGAAGGTGAGCTATCTCTTCAACTATAGGAGGTAACTTTGGCATCGTTGGGGCTGTAAAATTTCCAGTGTCGTTGGAATTAACAGTTGTGTTTTCTATGATTACATCATCGCATTCATTCATCAACATGGCAACAGCACCTATGGCAAAGGAAAGGTCTCCAGTATACTGCAAACGGAAACAAAACAAAAAATAGGCAGTCAATGACTGCACGTGGCTACTGCTGATATTATTTAGAACACTGCAGTAAAACAAATCATATTGCAATCAAAGAGGTCATAAAACGAGCTAATATGAAAACGTTTTTAGTGCAGAGTGCACTATAGGGATGGTTTGGGGGTTGACGCCGCTAACGCACTATGGTAATAAGCCACGTGCACTAAGGCATTAAGTCACTAAGGTACTAAGTGACTAAGGCAATAAGGTGTAAACTTTAATGTTTGTTTAATTAATTTCAATAATTAATTAGCCTTGTTTTGAGGGGGTGGGGTAGGTACATTTGATTGCCACGTAAACGTACCATACTTACCTAAGTTTTTTCGTAACATCAGAAAACTATATATGGTTCCAATATTCTCTTGTTATCCTTGTGGTACTATTCTCTTAAGAACAAAAGCGATTTACACGAAGCGCATGCGCAGATGCGCAGATTGATTAGCGTGATTGTTAACTATTTGTTGGGTCGATGCATTTCATACACAATTATACACAAACGTTTAGTGCTTTTCCTTGCGGTTGAACACAGTATGTAAGACGCATGCGCTCTAGCATTGTCAGCATGATACAATCCGTTTTCGAGTTCAGATTCATGCGTGCGATACCACACTCTCGTCTTAACGGCCAATAGCAGTCATATTTCGGGTAATATCAGTTCCCCCTTTTAGTGCAAAGAACGCTTTTGTGACAGCGTATCTTTTGGAATCATCCCTTGCTCGGTTCAAAAATGCCGTGTGCTGTTTTCAAACTACTTCGTGTTTGCTAAGCTTTAAACAGGGAAACGAATGGATCGTCTCAGTCGCTTGTTTATTTTCTCTCCTATGAAAGAGAACAAGAAGTTCACAAATGTATTTACCCGAAACACTTCCGAGTTAACGGCATCAAATATTACTGTAGACACTGTGGCACTCATGCACGGAAACCGCAAATAAATTTAGTCAGTCTTTGAGGGGGCGCATTCACCTATGTAGGACATAATATCGGTCAAGTTGAAACGCTTCTCGGTTGTGTTAATCGATATCGTTGTGTATTTTGAACTGGTTTACTGTTAACACCATCGGTGGCAACCTAATAGGATCGTGCTATTCCGAGACACGACGTGACTATTTGATAATTAAATTAGTAATTGTTTATCGTATATTAAAGACTTATGCGCTCGTGGGTTCAAATCCCATCTGGGACTCGGATTTTTTCCGAGCTCTCCATAAATTCAATAATTGTTTATCAATGATATGAAAATTTCCCTCTTGATTGAAACAAAATCATTCCTCTTCCAATTTTTTCATAAGTAAATAACATGATTTCATTTTTCTCAGGAAAAAAGCGAGCATATCTTCTTTGTATGTTTTTGAGAAAACAAGGGTATCATGTTACAAACTTTGCGAGAAAAACAAAAGTATCAAGTTACAAACGTTGGCGTTGAAAAACTTAAAGTATCACGTTTGCTAGTTCAACGTATTAATGAATTTAGAATGAACGAAATTCCACGTAAAATACCACAGTAAAATTTAAAACCGTCTTGACAAACAGTAATTGTAAGTTATTTTTGGGCCTTAAACTAACAAGTTACATACAGGCAGCTGATGACTCAAAACGTACTGACAGTCCTGCATAACACTCTGCACTATCTGAGATTGTCTCACTAGTTGCACTCGTAGCTTATTAAAAACATGCCGACTTGTTTCTTGCACCGCGCAAGATATGCCGATCTCCAAATTTGTATAGATAAGACTTTCGGTAGTTTGAATTTAATATCTTACCTCTAAGTTAGTTGGCTTTAAATGAAGGGTGCAGAAAAAAACACCGTGATTTTGAGGTAAAATTGTGCAGGAAAATTAAAACCTCGATTGTACGGGTAATTGTGCGAGATTACTGACGAGCCAATGTTCTTGCCAAGTTCTAAGGAAATTCTGCATTGACAATAGTCCTGCAAATTTACTTCACTAGTAATTCATATATACTTAGCAAACTTAGCAATCGCCAATTCTTTTGAAAAAAACTGCGTTTGACTGCCTAAGAAAATCACGTTGCGTGACGCGAACTAGACGAGTGAAGCCAAAATAAATAGCAAAACAGACTGCCGCATCTTCGCCTATAAATGAGCTCCTTTTTAAGAATACTCCTGCCTTGATTCAATTAAAGTAGGGAGCTTGATTATTTCTTCGCAAGCTGCGATAGGAATTCCAAATTCGCGGAAGTCATTTTCAAAAAACACAACTTGAAAGTTTATGCAAATTATGTGCAATGTAATTTGACGCGTTGTTATTAGATTGTTGTTTTTGTTGTTTTCGCGAGGGAGTTTATCACGATTCATCTTGGTTCTCTCGAAAGAGATTAGTCGCCTCTTCAGAGGAGTTATAATTCTTGAAAAGGGTTGAAGATCGCAACACGGCAGATATGGCTGCACAATTCACTTCGATCGCCACGACCAGTAAACGAACTCCGCACAATTTCTGCTAGCATAGACCCAGCCGGAAAGTGTTTTTAAAATACTACATACCCGACAGTCTGAAGTTATTCTACAATCTACACGGAAAAAAACTCCTCCAGTCCTTCTAAAAAACTGTAGATCTTTGTTTAGGAATGTCAAGCGATTTCAAATATAATTTTTGCTATGTTCGATTACCAGTCGAGCAAAACCGAGAAAAACACAGAAATTCGAATGTTCTTTCATTCCGAACACCGGATCGATTTATATTCGATTATCCGTCACGAAGACCGAATAGTTTCGAACGCAATCCGAAAATTGGACACTCTACTTACTTACGCACATGATAGCAATATGGCTACAGCTGCCAAGCAGCAGTAGCCACAAAAGGAAACAATAGTTTCACTCAATGAAGAGCACTAGGAAAGAAGCACAACTACAGCTTTTA
>JAHPZR010028193.1:0-12500 GCA_019787425.1 Platygyra sinensis
ATAAATCTACCTACCCTATATTAGTTCATTTGAATAGAAGTAATTCACGCACACCTTGAAACCTCGAAACCTCGAAATAAATTTACAGTTTTTGCACCTCATTGAAGCGGCTGTCAACATGGCTATATTCCGCCAACCAATGAAACGCAGATTTGAATCCCTAGGGGGCTACACTAACGCTTCCCGTGAATTAATGTGCAATTTTCACGTTTGCAGTATATCTTTATAACGGAGCTTCGGCCGCCCGTAGTACCCCCAAGAGGAGCTCTATAATTATAGAAACAGGACCACAGGTATGCACAGAAAAAAGAACCCATTCACCCTTGTCACACGGCGGCCATATTGGATATGACGTATGTGCTTTAGTCATGAAGTCGAGGCGATGCGTGTCTCATCTCAGGTTTGCAGCTAATCATGCCAAACAAGGATCATTGTAGTGTGCCCTTGTGCTCAAATAACAGATCAAAAGATAAATTAGGAATTACCTTCCATCGCTTTCCAGTCGACAAATATGCGAAGGAAAGCTGGATTGTAAGAATTCGTCGAGATGTTGGCAAAAACCTCCAGGTTAGTGATTGTGGTTTACGACTTCTAGCTAAGTAAACTTTATCTGAAATCAATTTGTTCAGGTTTACAAAGTAATTTGATAGACTAGAATTATGTGTAGAACCGAGCTGCTATTTTACTACGTTCCTTAGGTACTTTTATTGCCCGCAATAACGTTACAATTGTTCTTTAGATTTCGAGAAGCACAAAGGTTTGCTCGGAACATTTTAAACCATCAGACTTTCGAACGACCGTCTCTGGGAAACTTCAGGAAAGATTCAGTCCCTTCTGCATTTGTTGATTGTTTGGAGAAGGCACTGTCTAGCGAAATACAGAAAAAAATGAACCTTTCGTTAAATTATGCACGTTTCCCAGCGAAGGTCGTTCGAAAATCTACCGATGTTAGAAATGTTCCGAGCAAACCTTTATGCTTCTCGAAATCTAAAGAACGATTGTAACGTTTTATTACGGGCAATAAAAGTACATACGGAACGTAGCAGAAGAGCAGCTCGGCTCTACACATAATTCTAGTCGATTAAATTACTTTGTAAACCTGATCAAATTGATTTCAGATATAGCTTGCTAGATTGAAGTCGTAAACCACAATCACTAACCTGGAAATTTTTGGCAACATCTCGATGAATTCTTACAATCCAGCTTTCCTTTGCATATTTGTCGACTGGAAAGCGATGGAAGGTAATTCCTAATTTATCTTTTGATCTGTTATTTGAGCACAAGGGCACACTACAATGATCCTTGTTTGGCATGATTAGCTGCAAACCTCAGATTAGACACGCATCGCCTCGACTTCATGCCTAAAGTACATACGTCATATCCAATATGGCCGCCGTGTGACAAGGGTGAATGCAGATCTTTTCTTATGGTCAAAATGGCTAGCGGCATGGATCACGGGGGCGTGCGCCTAGAGATGTTGACCGACGACGACGACGGCGTCGTACAACATGGCGGCCATCCATAGTTAATACCAAGTCTTGGATTACAGCATATATGAAGGTGTGAATGGGGTTAACCGACTAGCAACAGAGGGCTAGAAAATATTACTGACTACCGACAAAACGAGGAAAAAATTACCGACTAGTGACAAAAAACTAATTCGGATTTACCGACAACCGACAAAGATCGGAAATTTTAACCGACAACCGACAAAGTAATGAAATGTTAACCGACAACCGACATGTGGACCCCCCATTCAGACCCTCATATATCTTTGATATTAGACACCCATATTATGTTCAATTGACAGCTGTCACATCATAAAATCCGCTGACCAGTATCACATGACCACATTGCGGGCTTAAGTTTTTTGAAGTTGGCCGCTGACCAAGTGGATCTCGTTCGGATCGCGCGCTCATGTCAGGTCAACTTGTGGAAAACAGGGCAGGTTTTAAAGTTAACCTAATTATAACTTTTCTCCTATACAAATGTTTTTTGCTGCTCTATTTTGTGTACATGTTGATCATTAAAACTCAAAACAGGAGGCCAAACAATACACAGAAAACCTCGCCGCAAAGTTCCAATACTCATATCAAAATTCTACCTTTTCCTGGGTCAGCTTAATTGTGCTCTGATCAACCTGGCTCAGGTGCTACGCTTTAGGCTGGCCTAAATCTATGTTTATAGTTTTACATGCGGAGTAGCGAAGTCTGCCGTGAAACATTCAGCGGCTTATAAACCGAATCAGCAGGTAAAGGGTAAAGAAGGAAAAGGAAAAAAAAGAGGAATGATAGCGGAATAGCCTTGCACAGGCCCACTCGGAAAGCCGAGACGAGTACGGATATTTACACAGTTTCTTTTTCTTTCTTTTTTTTTTTTCTTTTTTAAACTTAACTCGTAATTCTTCGGCCTGTTTGTTTTACTAAAAAAAAACACACTCTTCGAAGCAGAAAAAAATGAGAGTTTGGGGAAGCTGCCTTGCCAGATATCAGCGATTAAATTCGCCTGTAATTCCCCTGATATCAACTTCTGTCCCAGAAGAAGCTACAGCAGGGCATCGATGAAACATTCGCTTGCAATTTGCGCTTGCTTTAAAATGTAAGAACGCGAAGACCTGCAGAATAGCCTAGTCTAAACACTTAAGAAACGAAAAAAATCAACATAAGCAAAGATTTCTCTGCGAGAAATTGGAAGAGATAAACAAAAGAGGAGAAATTAAAATAAGACGCCGCCGACGGCGAATGAGATAAGTTGCTGCGAACATTTTTACTACTCGACTTCAGATAAAGTTGAAGTCTTAAAGTGCACCTAAGCCCCCAAATTTTTTTTCGCTAAATCGAATCTACTTGTTATTCGAAGCATTTGGGCGCGAAATTTTTTGAATTTGCTTGAATCCTCGATTTTCTATGCCCTCTTAAAGTCGCGATTGAAGTGTTGGACGACCGAGTTTTAGGGAGTCTAGGGCGGCCGCTGATGATGACGTCTACCCAGGAAGCAAACACAATGGCGCCTCAGTCAACTCTCCGACCCTCTCTGTATTTGCTCGAGAAAATGGAGAGCAAAACAAACCTTTCCAATATATCTTGGGACTAAAACGTCCGAAGTTTGTTAAGAATCATTTCTTTTCATCACTGGAGTAAGAGTTAAGTTTCGATTCGAAAGACTCCGAAATAAACTTCGATCGAGCACGTTCGACAACCGTGTGAAATCACTGCTTGGAGCTTTGAGAGCATTTCAAGCGACGACGGGGAAGACCTCTTTGCGGACGAGCTGCTTGCATATTAGGAATGGAAAGCTAAAAACGAAGTGAAGGAGGAGGAAAACAAAAAGCAGGAAAGAAAACTCAAGGACTGCTTTGGATGTAATATATCAAAAACGAGTGCGAGTGTTTCATCAGGGGTTCCAAACACCGAGAAAGTAATGAAAGCACGAGGCCGCAGGCCGAGTGTTTTTATTGTTTCGAGGTGTTTGGAACGCCTGATGAAACACGAAGCACGAGATTTTGATATGGCTTCTCAAATGAAACAATAGGAAATTGTGCAGTGACATGTTTTCGCAAACGAAACAATAAGAAATTATGCAGTGTTAAATATTTCTCCTTTTCCGAAAGAACGCGTTTGTATGCATGATTCATTAGCGTCCAACCGAGCGAGGAAGGAGTGGCACGGTGTAGTAGCCAAAAAAGGGCTTATGAAAAAGAGAATTACGTCAAGAAAGTCGTATTCCCCGTCATCAAGGTATAAAACAAATACGCGTGGACTATTTTAACGAATAGCGAATTACTCGGGTAAAGAAAAATATCCATTCCTTCGGGAGGTTCGTTCAGATATTACCTGATTTACATTAGGTTTCAAAGCGCTGGAAATCGATATGCTTGAGTCTGAATTGTTGGCAAAGAAAATTTGTCATTGAATTGGTGCATAACGTAGGTAAAGAGATATCCACCGAAAACTGTTTATGGAAAGTATTTAGCATCGGACGCAATGTGTATTTAAAATAGTTTTAATTTCCAATTTCACGAGTTTTATTGTTAAAATTGTTTGATTAAAATGCAAGTTCTCAAGGATGATAATTTTTTTTTAAAATTCTGTTCTTATGCTTAATTTCTTTTGTTTTGATGTGTGAATCTTGATATCCAATGAGGAATCAGATAAAAGCAACGTGTGGTTTGGATACGATCTCCAAAAGACGTGTGGTTTTCATCTAGGTTTTCATTAGGTATCAAAACTCATGCACGTAACAAATTTAGCCATTTTTCATTGGCTATCAAACTTATGAATTATTATTGAGTTTAAGAAGGTAAATTCATTACCTAAGCACAAGGTTCCACGAGTGTTTAAAGCCGTCTACAGTTTGTCGTTGGCGGGAATGCATTTTGTCAAGTATGGTTGCTCTATTAAGAGCGACTTGCTGTAACCGTCATCTATACCTATGCAAGATAGAAAAAAATCGATTTTCTTAAAATTTGTCAGGAAGAAGGCTTTTACTAAATTGTTTCAAAACAGTAACTTTGAGGTTGTTTGGATTTTTATTTTCTTCTCCAGACCGCCTTTTGTATTTTGCCCCTAAAAGAGCCAAACTCGGCCCTGAAATTGCACTTTTTGCGAAGGCTGGCAAGCCAAAATGCTGTACGTGGCTGGAAAAGCTAACCCATATTATTAAAATATAATGTTTTAGTACTTATTTCGCGTTGTCAGATCCACATGTAATTTGAACCTGAATTTTTAACAAATTTTCAAAATTGTACGCCACGGCGATGTCGCGTCACGTCCAAAGTTAAGTCAAATTCCTGGACCAAAGAGTCAATCTGGTACATGGATTTACCTCCCAAAACTATTTTTCTGGATAAAAGTATCACTTCATCTCACTTTTTATCGCAGATTTAGCTTGGGTAAATAAAACGCAAAAAATTGACAGCGTCTTGAAACCAGACACCTGAGCTAATCGCTGGACACTTTGACCTTTCAGGCCGCGATCATTATCTCAAACGTTGACCCTGAAATGTTTGGCTGTATGGAAAATGTTGTTGGAGAGCAAGATCTTGCTCTCCAGCAGCAGTTTCCAAACAAAACTTCTAAATTTTCTTACAAAAACTTACTCTTTCATTCCGATCCATGGGGCTCAAACTTGGCCATTTTGGTATTTTCGATGTGCTCTTTCCATTTCTGGCATTCTTTAAGTTATAGCCCGTAATATAAGAATTTTCTAGGGAAAATCTGGTCACGTGACCTCAGCTGCAAAGGGCCTATTACCTACCCTCTCTTTAAGGTCCCGCTTTCTCCTGCGGAGTGCATTCTTCCTTGTCCTCTAGTTTTGGGGATCTAACATTTCTGATTATGACAGATGAACTTGTCTTCGGCTACATACACTGGCATACATTATGACATTCCAGACAGCTTCATGATTTTTGCGTGACAGTCATACATAGTGCGTGACAATAGTGCATGATGCGTGACAGTTGACAGGTGTATCACAGCTAGCATGCACAGCCACCTATTGCGAGGTGTGGTCCAGCGTGGCTCTCACATTGAAGGTTTAGGCCGCAGATTAAAACACTAATTACAAAAATCAAAATCACTTTGCGTTTGCCTTACTATATAAGTGATACGGCAATAAAAGTGATATGTACTCTCTTACCTGCCGAGCAAGCAAAAGCTTCGATTCACAGTCTAAGGTAAGTCTTCAAATACAAAAAATTTCGAAGGTGGCCTTGAGTACTCTTTAAACAGCTTCCCACAACCACACACTGGACATTTGCCGGTTTGTCTGCACTCGATCCACACGATTACCCGACAAATGTGCAAAACCACATGAAGCCATTAAATTACAATTTCTAACTTTAATATAGATACAGGATTCTCCAGTTACGTAATGTTATTTACAGGTAAAAACAAATCCGACATTATTTTGAAAGGCCAAAGGATACAACGCTTTTTACGACAAAGTATTAATCGCGCTGGAAGGACGCTAAAACAAGACAGGCTAGAGTTAAAAGGAGGGCACACCTGTTTTCTGAGGCATGCTCGTTGACATGGGGTAAGAACGAAAGATAATAATTGGCTATGAGAATCAAAATGACATAAATGCAATAAAACTTATATATTAAAAAAAAGCAACAAAACAATCAATTACAAAAAAAACAACAGGACAACCAAAACAAAACAAGACCACAGCGGACGATCAATAAACAAAACTGAAAGTCGTCGAGGATGCGCGTTTAATGTATAAATTTCTGTACTAAAATTCAAACCCGTTTTTCCGCTATTTGTGCAAACACGTATGTACTCGGAACACATATAGTGAACCAAACCTACTTACTTCTCTGACCTTTATTTGGGATGTGAGAGACCGATGAGATCCACTCTACCTGTGTCTAGGACGGGGGGTCTTCCTTAAAAAGGACCACAGTATAATGGAGCATTAATAAATAGTATCAGTAAATTCACAGTAAGAATAATAGCTTCCAAATGAATTCAATCTGGGTCAGCAAAAGGGATCTTTCTTTAACAAAGACAACAAAGCATCACTGCTGTTAAATTTTTTTTTCAACGTACGGTGACAAAATGAAAGAAGGCTTTCTACACGATATCCAAATATAATCTATACTGTATCAGTTCAGTCACGGACTCTTATTTTTACTGTTTTCTTCAAACTTTTACTGCCCGACACTTACACCAACGCATTAGCGAACACCGCTATTCTGCTATCGGTAAACACCTTGAACACAACATGACAATAAAAGAGCAAAGATCGATCATCTCTTTTAAAGTCCTAAAGAAATGCAGAAGCAAGTTCGATTGCCTAATATACGAGATTGCTGTTTGAAAAAGGACATCAAGCCTTCCCTCAACACCCAAAGTGACTCAATCCGCGCCAAATTTTTCCGGTGACACTTTCGTTTCTTTTGCCTCGTTTTGCCTTATTTTGGGTTATTATACCCATAGGACACACAAATATTTTTATTGTTTCACGTCGTTATATATTCTCGTTTTTCAACTTTTATCATCCTGACTTGATAATGGCGTAGAGTAACGCCGAAACGTCGTCTGCTTTTTAGAATTTTTTAAAATGTGTTTAAAGAATCTTTTACCGTTTAAACTTTTTGATAAAATGTTCTTCAAACTTAGAAGTTCAAAAAGAAAATTAGTTTATTGTAACTTATGATAATGGTAGAGACTAGTAAAAAATATTTTTAAACCTTAAATCTGTCATTTCAATTTTGCACCATTGCCAGAAATCTGGGACAAGATGGCAGCCAAGCATGCGCAATACGGTCAAAATGGCGTTAAATTCGTGTAAGGAAATGTATGGAGAAAGGGAAAGTTTTGCAAATATAGCAGTTATGAGCTCATGGGTCTTCACTGCGCGACTCGAATTACGATAAGTGCAGTACGAGCTACCCATTTCACAGAAAAAACTCCGAATACAATAAGATTTACTTACTTCCCAAGAAGATGTCTTCCATCGTCTATTAACGATCCATTTCCCCATACATTTCCTTAAAATCCTGCTGAAGTCATGGCAAACACTCGTAGATTTCGGGCTGAACAGGTCAACGAATTCAACCTGCGCGACTCGATATAGACTCATCGATGTTTGATGTATTCAGATCCACAGAAAAAACTATGAATATTGATCTGCAAAGTACTTCCAACGTCACTTTTAAATCTCTCATTTTCCCATCTCCGTACGCCATGTTCAAGTGCTGCAGTTCGGTAGAAGAAGGGAAAGAAACACTCTATTGAAATTTCTCTCCGGTCGCCATTTTGGTTGTTGTTTAAAAAGCTTGTCGGGATAGAAATTGGGTTCCAGACCCCTCCAATCAATAATACAGGCTTGGTTTTATCTTAAATTCACGCGGGAAAATCGAGGTTTGGCTATCAAAACAAAGTAGAAATGTCTGTAGTTCTGTCGGCTTGGAAAAAACAGAAACATAAAATCCATATATTTAACGTGCGATATTTATTTTTCCTGTTCTCGGCATACAATATATCAACAGTGCTTAACCTGTGGAGCACATCGTAAGAAACACGCTTCCTTTCGGACAGAGCGATAAGCGCCCGCCATATTGGATTCCATTGTTCTACATGGATATAACCGCTGGACAATTTTTAGCGGGCTCGAAATGTCCGCGATTTCTGGTAATGTTTGTGTACGAAAAATGACAGTAACTAAAATCGGCGGAGCATTATTAGAAATAAGTGCCGAGACACTCATACTACAGGTTAAAAGCCACGTATGTTGAATGATCGTAGTCTGAATGACGACATTCGCGTCAGACATGATTCGGTTGACTATCATTGACAATGTTATTCTCTATTGAGTCGGAAAACTTTGTTGTAAGAAAACCGATAACACAGTCAACTATATGAAGGTTGATTAGATTTTGTCAGGAAAGAGTCAGGTGACTAAAAGCAAGGAAAGTGAAAAAAAAATCAAGGTTCTACTCACCACTTCACTTCTTTTCAGGATATGAAAAAGCGCAAACGTAACAGCTATGTCCACGAGGTAAACTTTTTTCTACAAGAAATAGATCCCTGACAAACGTTCGCTATTTTTTCAGCGTTATTCAACCGTTAACTACAAGCTGCTTAAATCAAAAATGGATTGCTAGATATTGACAAGAAAAAAACTTAAAATCCATATGTTTACACTCTAAAGATTAACTGGAGCCTGACTTGAGAATCAGTTTACTTTTCCACGTACTCCAATATATTATATTTTACACCAGTATAATAGCGTAATGTATTACAAGGCCTATAACACCGAGCATAATAATACTTTTAAAAACCAGTTGAATTTGCCGGGTTTGTAATCTTGAGCAACTCCAATTTAAACAGGATGAAAATTCATGTCCATTTGAAATGGCATAGATCATGTTCATTATAAAACAGTTTTTAACAACTTACTGTACTTACCTTTTCAAAAAGGGTGTAAAAGTCCGAAAAAGGTTCCGAAATTTATGTTGAATTCAGAATAGCATATAAAGTTGTAGTCTGCTTCAGCTCAAACGAAATCTCCTTGACAAAAATAACGATGACATGAAAATGATCGCACTTTCGAGCCGTGAGATAAGCTTTCAATTTCGACTAGCCATAAAGTACTTTTTTGTAAAACATAGTCGCCACGATTTATTTGCCTTTCAGTTTTATTTGCAATTCAAGTAACAAAACACGGGTTGGCTACATGTTTCACTTATCTTACTATAGAGTACACCTACTTGCCGTATAAGAAAGAGAATGGTAAGAGGTAAGACAGTTTATCCCCATAGAAGCCTTATTTCCAGGCTAAGCGCTCTCAACATATTTTTAGTTCGCTTTCAGAATCAGAAATTCCAGTCTTACACGCTTTTTTATTCTTAATGAAAACATCTACGATACACACATGGCAGGTTAACCGCAGGAGAACTGAATACCACATTCAATGAAAATAGCCTCTGAGGGATTACCTTGAGAAAAGGGTCTGTATGGGCGATTAACATCCACTCTTGGTATGACTCGATGTGATTATTTCAAAATAAAAGCTAGGTTGCAAGAGGTTTAAATTGGTTTTGTTCAAAAGCCTTCTGGTTTTAGCTTTGGGAGCGGGGAAAGTTAAGTTTTCACTCAAACAGAGATTTGTTACCCTAAATGAAGTCATTATATTAGCTGTTCCAGGGAATCGCCTGGCGAAAACGTAGTCATTAAAGGCTAGTCGCCACCTCTGATATGATGTTTAAAACTTTCAAGGACTGATCCCAGAATATCTACAATCTCGATTTGTATCTCGAATTTATATTGCTTCGAATCGACAGGTGAGGAATTCTGAACGGACTAAATTGGCTCTTGCACAACCACGGTACCAATGAATTATTTAATGAGACACTTCGCATTTTTCTAGCTACAGGGGTGCTATGCAGCCTTTCTCATGAACTTCTATCTGAAGTTTATTTAAGCAAATTTAAAGTTAAACTGCGTTTTCCGAAGAGAGGGCATACCAGTACGGGTCGCGCACAAATCATACACTCTCAGACGAGCTCTTTCTCACAACAACAAGGAACGGACATGCACGAGGGCCAACTGCCCTATCTCCGGCACCAAATTGTGCTTGACACGCAATGCTGTTTACCAAATCACGTGTAACAACTGCAACCGACATTACATCGGGAGCACTACACGCTTTATCTACGATCGTGTGAGAGAATATTTGAACAATGATAACTCCTCCGTGAAGAAATACCTCTTTAAGTGCCAAACCAATGTCTACAAAGGCATCGAAATCAAGAGTATTGTACTAGAAAACGACCCCGCAAATCTACGACTGTTCGAAGCGTTTTACATACGAAAGTACAAACCTACCATCAACTCTCGAGAGGAATGCAGCGAACTCGCGGACCTTTTATTCTAAAATTATCTAGCATATCTAGAGCCTTTTTTTGTTTTGTTTTGTTTTGTTTTTTTTGTTTTGACACTCGTTCATTAGATCATATCACTCGTTTTTATTCATATTTGTACCTCATTATTTATCTCAGGCATTTTACCCCCACATTCCCTCGCTTTTCACACATTTTTACTTTACATCTGTATATAAGCCCTATGCGGAATATTTTTTCTTATCCCTGATGATGCCGTAGATCGGCGAAAGCTTGGATTTTAAACGTTTTTAACGATTTTAATATCAATTTTACAGTAGTGTAAGGCCTCAATTGAATCTTTAACTATTTCATTTAAAATGCTACTGAAGGACAACATCCAACGATTACTGCGTCATTATAACTTTGAATAATACTCGGCATCCTTGATAAGCAGATTTAGTGCTATGATAGGTTTTTATTCTTATCATGCTATTTTAATTATCAGTTGGTCAGTTAGTTAGACAGACTAAGATATTATACTTTATAATTGATGCGAAGAAATTTCTACCGTGAATAAATAAAGTTGTAAACTTGACTCAACTTAAGTTACTTGCACAATACATTCACAAAAGGGTTCAGCCACCCCCTCCTTCTCCGACTAAGAAGAGAAAAGAGCTCGCATGATAACATTTTAAGGGGTCTGGTTGAAAGAGCAGTAATCTCAGTTGTTATTTGAATTTTCGGAGATTTCTCAGCAATCAGTTACAAGAAGGTTTTTAAACTTACAAGGCAACATAGACAACCTCACTTGTCGCGTGTAGCTAAAATACCATGTTATGTTTTACTGTCTTTTCTCTGTCATTAATTAATTAATAATAATGATAATAATAATAATAATAATAATAATAATAATTAAAAATTTATAACGCGCCTTTTCCACGCAAATATGATCAAAAGCGCGTAACAATTGATACTTAAAAATATTATTAAAAACAAGAAAGAGTAAAAAAATAAAATAGCCATAAGAATTAAGCATTACATATCAAAAGCTAATTTAAAAAGATGCGTCTTAAGTACAGACTTAAAACGTTCAAAATTGTCCACAAGGTGGATATGTAGGGGCAGACTGTTCCATAAGGTAGGGGCCGCCGATGAAAAAGCGCGATCCCCTAAAGTCTTTTTACGTTTCCTTAAGTGTATGTCTACTTAATTCCGCAGCAGAAATCTTAATAAGAAGAGATCAATACCTTTCAAGAAAGTAACTTGAACGAAAGGCAAAACACTAACAACCGTATTGCAAACTAGAATATTAACTGAATTGAATTGTAAAATAATCATTTTCTAAGATAAATCTTGGACTGCAATAATTCCGATTTTAGTTTCTTGCCAGAAATAGGATATGCATCACCTCCAATAATGTGTGATGATTTTCAGCGGTGCAGGAAGTTCAGGTTCTTTTGTAAGAAAATAATTTCACTTCAAAATCGCACCAAAAGAAATGTTATATTTTCTCGCAGACCGTATAATTCTCGCTACATCTTTCTGTTATTTCCATATCATCACAATAAGAGGGTCTTCTTCAACTTTATACTTTATCCTCTAGTTCCTCCGGTTATGTTTAACCTGAAAACGAGACGGAAGAATCATTAGCTGTAATCGAAGCTCTCGTAAGCGATCAGCCGGCAGATTCGAAAAAAATGGTCCTAACAAGGGCTGGTCGCTTACAAGAATGAGGTCTCGTAGGGAACTGCATGGTAAAACAATAGAGGAGGGTCGTTTACGAGAGCTTCAGAAACTCATTGATAATTTGTAAAGAAAAAACGGAAAAAATAACTGTTAATTGGGTGTCTTTATATCAACACGGAGTTGACCCACTCATCAGTTATCCTCCATACAAACTGTCGTTAACAATTCGAAAGCTACACAAAAACAAACATAATCGCGCTATATGCGTCATACGCTACAAGAACCGCTGGAAAACCGTTGAAAACTACAAAGCTTTTGCGCGCGCTACCTGGGCGAGTCACATTAACATGTGCGCGCGCTAAGTCACGAAAGAACAAATTACTGTATAGAGTATCTCAAAATAAACTTTCTTCGGTGCCTACATGCGGAAACTAGTTCATTGCGCTTGTGTAACGTTGCCAGCTCTGGTTTCGTGATGATG